>CARXXK010000001.1:43294835-43480418 GCA_949089665.1 Macrosiphum euphorbiae | reverse complement strand
GTTAATGATTTAAACTTACACTAAATTTTAAAGAGTTGTATAAGCATTTTATTTATTACTAGCTGATCTAGTGTGTACTATTTCTATTAATTATTTCTCCTATAACCAATAGCAACCATTTATAAACAAATATTTCCATCGTAAATCTCAAAATCCCTGTTTGAGCACTTCTATTAATTGGTCATAGCGTGATATTATATAGCCTATATATAGGCTATATATTATATAGCCTTCCTCGATGAATGGACTATCCAACAAAAAAATAATTTTCAATTCGAACCAGTAGTTCCTGAGATTAGCGCGTTCAAACAAACAAACTCTACAGCTTTATATTATATTAGTATAGATTAGTACTACTTACTATAATAATACCTATAAAACAATTTTATTTTAAAAACTCAATCAATACTATATTAGTTTGGTACTAAAGGTACAACTCGCACAAGTGCACTTCAAAGCTTGATGACTTTTTTTTTCACTAAGGGATGGAGAACTCTTATAGTTTTAAATATCCCTTGATTGGAAAGTTTGTCTAGATGACTAGATGGTACAATGTTTAATGTTCTCATTAGATTATCTTAGCGTAGGAAAAATTATAAAAAAATTGATAATTTATACAATTATAATTTATATAATTGATGATTTATAAGTAACTAATTTTGATTTTTTAAATTTTTTATTTTACTCCGTAATTTCTAAATGAGAGTGAATTCACTTCTAATAAAATGTCAAGGTAAGATTGTTATTTAAGACAAGAAGCAGGTTATAACCATTTTTAAACTTTAAATTGTTCGTACATTTTAAAATAATCATAACTTCCTTAAAAAAAATAATATAAATAAAATCCTCCGATATGTTCTAGATAATATTCTTACCTTTAAATTTGATAGGTAAATTCACTCTAATTTTAGAAATTACAGAGTAAAATGTGTTATTATGAACGTAACATTTGCCATTATGTTTGTAGGATGGGATAACAAATGCCTGTGTGGCGTCCTCTTAATGTAATTTGATATAATAATATGTATATTACATTTTTATATCTTTAAATATCCAACTTATTAGTTATTACTTATATTACCTATATAATTTAAACACGCTTCCACTATAGCAATGACTGTCGTCAATGTCAGCAACTCTCGGACGAAGTACAATCATAGGAACGAAAGGTGGGGGCTTGGACCCCTGGCTTAGTACCCTAATTAATATCTATTGGATAATTAATAACAGTCAAAGTTTTCTTCAATGAGGCGTTAAATTGGCTAAGAACGAGTATGCTGCAAGACTGTTTTTGAAATTTGGCAAATGTTTGGATTTGTTAAACTATTTTTATCAAATGAGAACCAACTATTTTCAATTTTTAAGATGACTTTGTACTTATAAAGTTATAAATCTGCATAGTTAAAAATATAGTCCTTCATCGTTCCACTCAGAATCTAAAATATGATGGTGTTTTTTTAAAATTGTATATTATAAAACACTTATGTGTACACGATAAGTAGTCGAAATAATGCTTCGACTTTCAACTTCAATATCTTGTTCGATTGGAAAGTGAATATCGTTGGTGCATTGGGGAGGTCAAAATTTAAAATTCCCAGTAATTTTCAATAGCGCCAAGAAAAACAAAAGATAAATTAAGGAAAAACAGATATTTTTACGCGAAATTGATTTTTCACATAATTGAATTTGGTTTTTGGTGTAACTTTAAAACAAATGACCGTAGATACATGACATTTTCACTGGTTGTTTATATTTGCACTTTCTATACACGATAACATTTTCAAAATATTTTGATTAGTTTGAACTGTTTAGGGACATTTTCATTTTCCAATTTTTTTAAGTTTTTTTTCTAAAAATATCAATAATAATTTTATGAGTTGGTTCCGAAAGCTTGACAATTTAATAGAAGGCTCCTCGTATATTTTTTCAAAGGCAGATGAAAAATATTAAAAATCGTTAGTTTCAGTTTTCTTTTACAAGCATTTAAAGTTCAAAAGTTGACAAAATATGGAAAAATCACGAAAATTAGCAAATTATATTGAGTAAGAATTCATATAACTTTTTCTTTTTAAATCTAAGATTTTAAAATGTAATACAAGATTCCTTATAAGATTATCTACCTTTATAAAAAAAAAAATGTCAAGAAAAAAGTCAAATTAAATTTTTATGAGCGTTTGAAATTCAAATTTTTACAACATAGGATATTCACTCGATTTCTTTAGTTTTGTTGTAATTCAAAAACGAATAACTGTAGATACATGAAAACTTCACTGAATATTTAAATGAGCATTTCCTATACACCATACAATTTTGAAAATATTTTGAAATAGACCGTTTGGGCAAATCGACCCAAATTATAGTCTGGTTGGGCGAATAGATGTATACCGTTTAGGAGAGGGCTTATTCAACTAAAGGTATAATACTAACCTTATAATACCCTATTATAATAATTATATTATTATTATAGTGATATAAAGTAAAAAAATAATAATTAAAACAACACGTCACATAGGTAATATTATAATAATGTAAAAAATTATTCATATATTGTCATATTGGTACCTATAGATAGTTATATTATTATTATAGTGATCTAGAGTAAAAAAATAATTATTACAATAACGCGTCATATAGGTAATATTATAATATTTTTAAGTTGGCTTATAATATATTGGTTTGCATACCATTTTAATTTTTAATACATTTTATAGTAATCTATTGGCCTGGTATTTTAAACCTAAGCATTTTATGTATTGTAATTGGTCAATATCTCCTCTAATTGTACTGCGATGACTTGGTGAATATGAGGGTGTGTCGTATAAAACACACAACATATATTTTAAAAATAGGTAATTTGTGAATCTGATTATAAGAACAATTTTGATAGTAAAAAAGTCAAGTAGTTTATTTTTGAGAATTTTCGAAATATCAAAATTTTTTTGGTGAAATGAATTCTGAACGTATACGCAAGTTATTATAATAACTTTTTTCAAAATATTTTTTTTGAGAATTTTCTGACATGAGTATATTAATTCTTAAATTATTTACTTATCATATAATTTTATTTATTATATCAGATTTTAATTCATTTTTATCTTATTAATGTAATATATCATAATATCATATTTTATTAGACATACAACTGAATGGGATCCCTATATAATGTTATTTATCAGCTTTGTTTAACTGTTTTAATGTTTAAAGACAGGTATTAAGGCTTCTTTAATAAATAAAATAAATGTATTATTGGTGAAGACCTCCCGCACTTGTCAGCCATCAGTACTCAAACAAAAAATTAAAATATACGAGTACCTATGTCAGTAACAATTACATATAATTAGCGAATAAAATAAATATTTTTAAACAATATACTATTAAAATAATTTTAAATTTTAATTATTAAATCCTTAACTATACAAAATAAATTTGAAATTTTTTTAAACTACCTATGTAGATGTGCATGCTGTATTTTTTAATATGACTGATAAATTGACTGATTAGTGTTTGTTTGATAATTGTAGTAAATTATCGTTAGGTCCAAAATAATTTACTTGTATAGGTAATCGATATATTTTTAAATACAAAAATTTGCATAGTTAATTTAAAAATGAATACAGTCATGCTGCATATCATTAGTGTTATTCTGTATTATTATAATGTGATACATTTTTATCTCTAAGTATTAACCTATAGGTTATTACTTATTACCAATATATTTTATAACACGCAACCGTTATAACAATAACTATTGGCCACGTCCGAAAATATTAGACATTTAGACGTAGGTAGGTACTATAAGTCTTTATTGGCATGGAATTATTTAGTATACATTCGTAATATGTATTGTGATTTTTATTTTGAATTTTGATAACACATCGATCGTATATTCGTACTATATAGTCATACGTATTACGTAACATACGAAGCTATAGTGTCTCAGGCACGCAATGGCGTGGGGAACTCCTCGAATTAGATATTTTTTTAGAGGTTATAGTCATCCGTATCCACCCAGTCAATACTCGATAAAGGCATTAACTGTCATATTTTTAATTTGCTGTCGTAGTAAGTATACTACTATTCAATATATAATGGTTATGTAGTACTAAATTATAACACCCACCCACTCATCCACAACCCCTAAAAACTCAGAGGCACCTATCACTCGACTACCCCCCTTACCCCCCCCACGCCATTGTGCACACGAATTCGCACGGTTGTGCGTCATTTCACATCGGACGGAATGGATTTGTCGAGCGCCACGTGCAGGACGGCGCGCGCGACGAACCATATTGTCAGTAAAGCCGTCACCATTGCGGCGCACATGTCCAACATAAAATGGCTGGTCCAAGACGCGTCGGCCGACGAGGGCCTGATGTCGGCTTCCGTACCGTGTCGAATTAAATACTCGACCCAGTAGACGACGGATTCGGAGGGCGTCATGGGACGATCTCGGTACAGGGACGACACCCGTTTCGCATTTTCCGAAAAACTGAAAGTAAAAAAAAAAACAAACTCGTAAAATATCTAACAATACATCAATAAACATTGCAAAATGTGTTATGGTAAATGCGAATAGGTACAAACATGTGTTTGTGATTTACAATATTACCCAAGATACCTGCACTGTCGGAAACGAAATGGTGGATCTGCAGTCCCCGTGCAGGACTTAGAAGAGCTAGGTATTATCTCTCCCCCAAAATGGGTGTACTATAGCCCTCCAAATCATCTTTCAGTCAAACAATTTATTCTTGGTAAAGACGTATGTGTATGATTATAAAATACTATCCATAGATTTCCTCTCCCCGAAACTTAATTATAAAATAAGTTGGTTCAAAATATAAAGGTATTATATCGTACTATCATAAAAATCATATTAAATAAAGCAATTATTATTTTTAGGCATCGGACTTTTTTCAGTTTGCAGTGGTTGAAAAACATATATGATCACAAACTATATATAGGTATATATTATATTACTGTATTACATATTATAAATAATTTTCATCGCATACCACAGAACGCGATGTTTTGACATATAACTCCCCCCCTTCACACAGGACAATATATTATATAATAGAACGTTACATAACAATATAATATATTTTGATCAACTTTTTTAAGTAATAATTATTAATATTAGATCTATAGTATACCTATCAAAACGTCACTGTATATCTGACTTCCTGTATTGTACCACGTAGGTGCTTTGAACAGTTAAATCCTAACCAAATTCTAGTTATAGTCAGTGCGCCAATCAGAGCCGTGTCAAGCAATTCAGCGCGAGCCCCTTCCCTATAATTTGGGCTACAGGTAGCATATTAAGAGCAAATAAAAGCACCCCCTTACTTTTACAAAACTATGGCGCCCGGGGGAAATTGCCCCCTTTGCCCCCCCCCTTAACACAGCTCTGGCGCCAATATTATTCGAGTAATTGCATTGCATTATCTCGGCACCAGGTCCATACGACTTAAAAGTGTCATCGAACCTCCACCGCAACGTTTTGATTATGCTTGCCGACTATGATAATCGTTAGGGTCCCCGAAACATGTTACCGAATAAGGAGGGTGGAGAGTCCAAGAACAAAAGTGTCGCACCCGTACAAATAGGCGTGAGTTCGATATTGTTTTACGCCTGCCTTACCAGAATATATAATTTGATAATAATATTATGTATTAGGTACCTACATGGATTTATTTGGCACGTGTTTATTGACAGGGCTAATCCACCTCCCCGAATCACGAGAACTAATATCTCATAAACGACGATTTTATGCTTTTTAAATCTATGATTCAGTTCCGCACGGCAAGTCGTCCGTAGCACACGTCTGTTGACCGTCGTGCACGTACACTATCGCCTTTCGCTTATCGCTTCATTAAAATTAAAATTAATGACCACTAAATCGAACCGTATCATTCAGTATAATTATCATCGTTTTCCGTATATTTCCACACGCTAAAACAAAAACACAACCTAATCCGAAACCACCGCCGTTAAATCGGCCGTAGGCCGTTACCTGCAACTTATTAATTACTGCATCATGCAACGAAACAACTCAGACACTAATAAACTTAAAAACAAACCGAAATTATCTCCGGTAATTATCACAAAAACTATTTCTCACAAGACGCAGGACGCAACTTCTCCGTCTGCCACCTCAGATAACGACCAAGAATGGATTGCTGCCGACAACAACAAACGCATTAGGTCACCTAATAACACTACGTCACCTCGCTCAAAAAAAACAAACGAGCCGTCAAATTTCTCATCACCAAATCGCTATTCTCTACTCGACATCGACGAAGTTAATATGGATCTGGATTCTAACACAGAAGTCAACGAATCACCTCCATCACCACCTCCTCCTCCACCAATTTTCTTAACATCTCCGATTAATTTCATTACTCTATGTAAAAACCTGGAAAAAATAACGAAAACCGAGGGCTTCCTTTGCAAGTCCAACTCAAAAAATATAAAGATAAACCTACACTCAGCCAGTTCTTACCGTGCCGCTATAACATTGTTCAACGAGAACAAACTTGAATACCACACGTACCAGACACACGAAGAAAAATCTTACAGAGTCGTTATTAGAAATCTGCACCATACAATCCCTACTGATTACATTAAAGAAGAAATTGAAAAACATGGTTTTATGGTAAAAAACGTCACTAACATCCTAAAATCTCAATCAAAAGAACCTCTTCCACTATTCTTTGTAGACCTAAACCCATCTCCAAACAACCAAGACATCTTCAAGATAAGTAATATATGTTTCACTAAAGTAAAATTCGAAGCCCCACACATCAGACGAGATCTAGTCCAATGCCATCGTTGTCAACAGTACGGCCACACTAAATCATATTGCAATCACCAACCTAAATGCGTCCGATGCGGCGAAAACCATACCTCGGATCAATGCTCCAAATCCAAGGACCTACCTGCAAAATGCGCACTCTGCAGCAAGGCCCACCCGGCAAACTACAGAGGATGCACTGTCCACAAAGACCTCCAACGTTTCCGTAAAAAACAACAACCGATCACCATCTCAAGACCGACAACAGAAAACTTCGACACACCTCAAGTCCAACCCAACAGCCAAGTACAATCCAACAACCAACCTCCTCCAGGAGCACCACATTTGATCAATGCTCCCACAAGATCTCTAAATGAACCCAGCGACACCCAGCACTTATCATTCTCTCAAGCGGTTAAAGGTAATAAATCAAATAAGTTAAAATCAAACCACATAAACGACCCACCCTCCGACCAACTATTCACAAGCCAACTTACAACTTTCATATCCGAGTTTAAATCTCTAATCTCTCCCCTCATAACACTTCTTAATCCCCTAATAACCCTTCTTACCTCACTAATAAATAAATTAAGTACCAACCATGGAAACTAACTTTAAACTTAGATTGCTCACATGGAACGCAAACGGCATTACCCCCCATAAACTTGAACTGCAGGCATCCCTCAATATTCATAACATAGACATAGCAATGATATCCGAATCTCACCTAACCCCAACAAAGTCTATTAAAATTCTTGGATACAAAGTTTATCAAAGTAATCACCCTGACTCCACTGCCCACGCTGGATCGGTGATCCTAGTTAAAAATAATCTATCCCACTCCCTTCTTCCTTTTATAAGTGAAACATATCTCCAAGCAACAAGTGTCCAAGTCTCTGTCAACAAACATTTTAATCTGTCTTTCTCCTCCATCTACTGCCCTCCAGGACCTAAAATTAACTCTAACAATTTCAAAAATTACTTCGAATCTCTAGGTAAGCACTTCATTGTCGCCGGAGACATTAATGCCAAACACTCTTCTTGGGGTTGCCACTCAACCAACCCTAGAGGCAGAGTCCTTTATAACTCAACAAATAACTCGAACATAAAAATATTACCACCCTCTAACCCCACCTATTGGCCAACACATCAAAACCGTCGCCCAGATATCCTGGATATCTTCATCGCAAGAATACCAAGTAACTGCACTACTAATATCTCCAACACAAACGACCTGTCATCCGACCACTCACCAATCATACTCGACCTCGAAATTCCTTGTTCAAACTCTTCCACAAATCCTCAAAATCTTGGAAAAATAGATTGGCCTACCTTCCAACAACTCATTGAAACTCGCACACTACTCAACCATTCCTTAAAATCAAGCGAAGACATTGACAGCACTATCCAAAAGCTCACTTCAGATATCCAGGAATGCATTCACCTAGCAACAACTCAAATCACAATTTACCCCAATAACCTACTTCCAAATCATATAAAACATCTTCTCCGTGAAAAACGAAAAGCAAGATCCCGGTGGCAAAGGCACAAATACCCCATCGACAAACACACCTACAACCAACTAAATAATAAACTAAGGAAAGCACTACAACATCACAACTCCTTCACCTATCAACAATTTATCCAAAACCTAACAACTCATAACTCTTGTCTCTGGAAAACGACCAAAAAAATCCTAAAAACTATCTCAACTTCCTCTCCCCTCCGTAAAGAAGATAACTCATGGGTGGTTTCTGACACAGAAAAAGCAAACCTATTTGGCCAACATCTATCCCAAACCTTTACCCCACATGACATAACTCTAAATCCCACTCAAAGCCAAATTGTCACACATTCCTTAGAGTCTGCATTACCCGTCTCACTACCAGCCAAACACACAAGTCCCGGCGAAATCGAATTCATTATAAAAAAACTCCATAACAGAAAAGCCCCTGGGTTTGACCAAATTACAAATCGTATTGCCAAAAACCTACCCAAAAAAGTAATCATATTACTTTCCTATATATATAACGCAATGCTGCGTTTATCCTATTTCCCCCTTACCTGGAAATTCTCAGAGATAATAATGATCCCAAAACCCCACAAACCTCCTGAAAAAGTAACCTCTTATCGCCCTATAAGTCTACTCCCAACATTATCTAAAGTATTCGAAAAAATCCTATTAAAGAGACTCATACCACTAGCTATTTCGGCAAAAATTATCCCCGACACTCAATTTGGATTCAGACCCAATCACTCTACCATTCATCAACTCCACAGAGTAGTAGACACTATTTCAGTTTCTCTAGAGAAAAAACATTACTGCGCTGCCGTCTTTCTAGACGTCGCACAAGCGTTTGATAGGGTATGGTTTGATGGCCTACTATTCAAACTTAAAAAAATTCTGCCTGCTCCTTACTTCCTATTGGTTAAATCATATTTGAGCGATCGCACATTCGTCGTACGCCAGAACTCGAGCCACTCAAACTATTTCAATATCTTAGCCGGAGTTCCCCAAGGCAGCGATATTGCTCCTTTTCTGTACAATATCTTTACGCACGACATCCCTAAAACTTCCTTTACTGAACTCGGTTCCTACGCGGACGATACGGCAATTGTGGCCTCCAATGAAAACCCAAACACAGTTTCTAATATGTTACAAAGACACCTTAACATAATTGACCTCTGGACAAAAAGATGGAAGATCAAAATCAATGAAACCAAGTCCTCCTTCATAACATTCACCCTAAAAAAAGGATCTTGCCCCGTAGTCACATTAAACAGCATCCCAATACCTTCCTACTCTGAAGTCAAATATCTTGGCCTCATCCTCGACAGTAAACTTACCTGGAATCCCCACCTAAAAGCCAAACGAAAAGCCCTTAATACCCGACTCCACCTCCTTAGACCCTTACTGAAATCCAAAATGAATATCAACATCAAACTTCTAATTTATAAGTCACTACTCAGGCCACTATGGACTTATGGCATCCAATTATGGGGTGCCGCTAAACCCTCAAACACCCGTACAATCCAAGCCTTTCAGTCAATATGCCTTCGCCTAGTTGCATCAGCACCCTGGTACTTAACCAACAATAATCTCCACAAAGATCTCAAAATCCAAAATCTTAACCAAATCTCCAAACTATATTACACCAGACTCCACAACAAATTTCAACATCACACAAATCCACTAATCTCTAAACTATCAACCAACTCACTCCCTGGTAACCCGCGTCGTAGACTAAAAAGGCAATGGTGTAGAGATCTTCTTTGAAAAGTGAGCTTAATAAGTGCTGGAGGTCGCTACCAGGTAACACCTCCAAACCTCAAATTAATTACTTATTTATTGTCTTATATTATATAACTATATATATTTTTTTTTTCTCTCTCTTCTCTCTTCATTGTTATTCATGTCATAGGGTGTTACCACTGGGTATCTTCCCTAATCTAACTACTCATATCATATTTTTTACCTTTCTTATATCAAACCTACTTATTGTACAAAAAGCATGTATAGATTGTAGATTTCTTCAAATAAATAAAAAAAAAAAAAAAAAAAAAAAATCTATGATTCATAATTCATAAGTATGTTACGATAATATCTATATATATATATATATATATATAGATATATATATATCGTATGACGGAGTAGAGCAACAAATTTAATCATCCAAATGTAAACAGAAACATAAACTATAGTAAAAATAACTATATGCTATAAACTAATGTCAGGTGCATTTCCCTGGCACCCCCACTTCCGAATTTTGGATTCAAACCAAGGGCTTTCGTTTGTGCTACGTTTGTGCTGGATTGTGCTCGAATTTCATCGTTTGTGCTGCAACCCTTAAGGAGTTATAAGCGATAACGATTGGGGGTGCCAGCGAAACGACTGCACCCCCACCTCAGAATTTCGGATTCAAACCAAGGGCTATCGTTTGTGCTACGTTTGTGCTGGATTGTGCTCGAATTTCATCGTTTGTGCTGCAACCCTTAAAGAGTTATAAGGGATAATGATTGGGGGTGCCAGCGAAACGACTGCACCCTCACCTCACAATTTTAAAATTTAAATTACACCATTCGTTTGTGTTACGTTTGTGCTGGTTTGTGCTCGAGTTTCATCGTTTGGGCTGCAAACCCTAATGAGCTAGAACGGATCTTTAGTGGGGGTGCCAGCGAAATGGCTGCACCCCCACCTCCAAATTTTCAAATTTAAATTATGCCATTCGTTTGTGCTACGTTTGTGCTGGATTGTGCTCGAGTTTCATCGTTTGTGCTGCAACCCCTAATTAACTACAGGGGATCATTAGTGGGAGGGGGTGGTATGGAGCCATAATGCAGCCCCGATTCAAAATATTGGATCTCCAAATGAGCCAATCTTTAGTAGTTTGCTACTGATATCCTGTACCACTTTTTCGACGTCAGTACTCTACTACTTCCGGAGTTATCCTTATAAATTTAATTAGGGGGTTGTAAAGACGTGCCGGCACCCCCCATATTGAATTGTTTGGTCCAAATCAGTCCCATTGGTTTTGACTAAGTAAGTGCTTATTTGTACTCTTTGTCCCATCGTTATTATTATTTACTAGTAAAAAAAGTTAGGTATAAGGCTTTTTTACAAGGGGATGATCTGGAATCCTAAAACGAGGACAGGTGGACTACAGCCCACAGAGTTTTATCGGAAATTGCTTGAGGTTGGTTGGTAAAAGTAATCAAAAGGTGTCCATAGGTGTCTCGTAGTTTTTAGGTTCAAATAACTTACTTGCATGAGTTTGATTATAAAATTTACGTGATCGTAATTATTGTGAAAATCAAAATTCTCAAATATACGTTTTTATCTTGCAAAACTATTAGAAATAACTAAATGGCGTATATGGATCATTTTCACTTTTACTGAAAAAATTCGTATCCCTAACTGTTAAATCAAAAACCAAAACGAAAACATTTTTAAAAAAGTTAACCAAGGAAATACGTAATACGCTTGATTAAACAACTCAAAAATCAAAATAGACCTTAAAATGTAGTAAAACACTTGGTTAAAGATTGGTTTAGACTAAGTTAGTGCTTATTTGTACTCTTTGTCCCATCGTTATTATTTCTTTAATTTTATTTCTTTATGTTTTATGTAGATTTTTTAACTTATTAGGCCAGATTGGACAAATAGGAAATAAGTTAGTATGGATATGGTTAATGAAGTAAAATCGTATGAAAATTGATAGCCAGTAAGTACCTATATATTGTATAGTGTCTACAACTGTCTACATAATGATATATAGGTACCTTATAGTCACCCATGTAAGCTTTTTGTGAATAATATAGGCAGCCTATATTATGTATACGTACAATGATTATTTTTTTATAATTTTTATCACCAGAAACTGTATCAAAAAAAAATAAAAAAATGTTTAAATAATATTTATTATACTATTACGTAGGTAATCCAGCCAAATTATTCAACAGACAGTATTAAGTTAATACAAAGTTAGAATACATTGATGATGATTAAAAATCCAATAATATTAAAAAACAATGAATTGTGAGTTGTAACTTGTATTACAATTTTTGTAAGTTATAACTCAGGGGCTATTATATCGATTGCGCCGAAATGACCTTTTTACGTTTTACCTGTAAAAAATCTATCGATTGCGCCGCGTATCAACTCCGCCGAACTTTTTTACATATTGATTCCGCCGGTTTTCGATTACCCCGAACTTTTTTACTTTCAACAGTAATAAAAACATTTAAAAGAAATGTTTACATTTATGTTAAAATATATTTTATTTCATTAGTAGGTACACACTATAACTTACTGTAATTTGTATTTAAATCGTAACAAAATAAGTTGAAGTAGAATAATACACGAACAATGAACATATAAATTGAACTTTAAACTGTTCAACTGTATCTATAACATAATACTATAGGTACACAGCTATATTTATTCCAGTGGAAATCGCGTATTATCGCAACGGACAACAGTTTTTATATCTTAATCAATATAATCTATAAAAGGTTTATGAAAAAAAATATATTTTATTTCATGTAGGTACCTATATACACCTACATACAATAAAAATAAGTACAAGTCTTATCGATCATAATTCATGATCTTAAAATATAT
Organism: Macrosiphum euphorbiae; assembly: GCA_949089665.1. Taxonomy (NCBI): domain Eukaryota; kingdom Metazoa; phylum Arthropoda; class Insecta; order Hemiptera; family Aphididae; genus Macrosiphum; species Macrosiphum euphorbiae. The sequence goes on along the minus strand of CARXXK010000001.1, from coordinate 43,467,501 downwards.
TGATCACTATGTTCTGCAGTGTTCAAATAATAGACATTTAGTGACCGTTGTAGTCTTGTGCGCGTCTTGTGTTACACTGTGTCAAAATTAATTTTGAAATTGTTTATAGTGAACGGAAAAATCAATTAATCTTATATAAAAAATTTAAATTTTATAACAAAGCGTAGGTAGGTATGTTAAATACTTAGACGCTAATAAATGGCAATGTGTCAATAAAAAGTGCACCTTAAAAACGTATGTTGATCTTGACATGAAGATGACTAAGTGTACCCTAACCTATACTGTTAATTAAAAACAATTCTGTATAATATGATACTTTGGTTATTGTTTAATAAACAGTCGGATGAATCAACATAAATAAATAACTGGCGGAATCGATAGTCGGCGGAATCAATATAAACAAAAATCCGGCGGAATCGATAGCCGGTGGAATTGATATTAAAACGGCGGAGTCGATAAAACCCCATAACTCAGGTATCAGGGTAAAATTAAAATACATAGATAGCTTCAGGTATATAGCCTGCATCCCCTCGTAAGGAAGGCTTATAATTTTTTTATGAGCAAAGAAATAATAACGATGGGACAAAGAGTACAAATAAGCACTAACTTAGTCTAAACCAATCTTTAACCAAGTGTTTTACTACATTTTAAGGTCTATTTTGATTTTTGAGTTGTTTAATCAAGCGTATTACGTATTTCCTTGGTTAACTTTTTTAAAAATGTTTTCGTTTTGGTTTTTGATTTAACAGTTAGGGATACGAATTTTTTCAGTAAAAGTGAAAATGATCCATATACGCCATTTAGTTATTTCTAATAGTTTTGCAAGATAAAAACGTATATTTGAGAATTTTGATTTTCACAATAATTACGATCACGTAAATTTTATAATCAAACTCATGCAAGTAAGTTATTTGAACCTAAAAACTACGAGACACCTATGGACACCTTTTGATTACTTTTACCAACCAACCTCAAGCAATTTCCGATAAAACTCTGTGGGCTGTAGTCCACCTGTCCTCGTTTTAGGATTCCAGATCATCCCCTTGTAAAAAAGCCTTATACCTAACTTTTTTTACTAGTAAATAATAATAACGATGGGACAAAGAGTACAAATAAGCACTTACTTAGTCAAAACCAATGGGACTGATTTGGACCAAACAATTCAATATGGGGGGTGCCGGCACGTCTTTACAACCCCCTAATTAAATTTATAAGGATAACTCCGGAAGTAGTAGAGTACTGACGTCGAAAAAGTGGTACAGGATATCAGTAGCAAACTACTAAAGATTGGCTCATTTGGAGATCCAATATTTTGAATCGGGGCTGCATTATGGCTCCATACCACCCCCTCCCACTAATGATCCCCTGTAGTTAATTAGGGGTTGCAGCACAAACGATGAAACTCGAGCACAATCCAGCACAAACGTAGCACAAACGAATGGCATAATTTAAATTTGAAAATTTGGAGGTGGGGGTGCAGCCATTTCGCTGGCACCCCCACTAAAGATCCGTTCTAGCTCATTAGGGTTTGCAGCCCAAACGATGAAACTCGAGCACAAACCAGCACAAACGTAACACAAACGAATGGTGTAATTTAAATTTTAAAATTGTGAGGTGAGGGTGCAGTCGTTTCGCTGGCACCCCCAATCATTATCCCTTATAACTCTTTAAGGGTTGCAGCACAAACGATGAAATTCGAGCACAATCCAGCACAAACGTAGCACAAACGATAGCCCTTGGTTTGAATCCGAAATTCTGAGGTGGGGGTGCAGTCGTTTCGCTGGCACCCCCAATCGTTATCGCTTATAACTCCTTAAGGGTTGCAGCACAAACGATGAAATTCGAGCACAATCCAGCACAAACGTAGCACAAACGAAAGCCCTTGGTTTGAATCCAAAATTCGGAAGTGGGGGTGCCAGGGAAATGCACCTGACATTAGTTTATAGCATATAGTTATTTTTACTATAGTTTATGTTTCTGTTTACATTTGGATGATTAAATTTGTTGCTCTACTCCGTCATACGATATATATATATATCTATATATATATATATATATATATAGATATTATCGTAACATACTTATGAATTATGAATCATAGATTTTTTTTTTTTTTTTTTTTTTATTTATTTGAAGAAATCTACAATCTATACATGCTTTTTGTACAATAAGTAGGTTTGATATAAGAAAGGTAAAAAATATGATATGAGTAGTTAGATTAGGGAAGATACCCAGTGGTAACACCCTATGACATGAATAACAATGAAGAGAGAAGAGAGAGAAAAAAAAAATATATATAGTTATATAATATAAGACAATAAATAAGTAATTAATTTGAGGTTTGGAGGTGTTACCTGGTAGCGACCTCCAGCACTTATTAAGCTCACTTTTCAAAGAAGATCTCTACACCATTGCCTTTTTAGTCTACGACGCGGGTTACCAGGGAGTGAGTTGGTTGATAGTTTAGAGATTAGTGGATTTGTGTGATGTTGAAATTTGTTGTGGAGTCTGGTGTAATATAGTTTGGAGATTTGGTTAAGATTTTGGATTTTGAGATCTTTGTGGAGATTATTGTTGGTTAAGTACCAGGGTGCTGATGCAACTAGGCGAAGGCATATTGACTGAAAGGCTTGGATTGTACGGGTGTTTGAGGGTTTAGCGGCACCCCATAATTGGATGCCATAAGTCCATAGTGGCCTGAGTAGTGACTTATAAATTAGAAGTTTGATGTTGATATTCATTTTGGATTTCAGTAAGGGTCTAAGGAGGTGGAGTCGGGTATTAAGGGCTTTTCGTTTGGCTTTTAGGTGGGGATTCCAGGTAAGTTTACTGTCGAGGATGAGGCCAAGATATTTGACTTCAGAGTAGGAAGGTATTGGGATGCTGTTTAATGTGACTACGGGGCAAGATCCTTTTTTTAGGGTGAATGTTATGAAGGAGGACTTGGTTTCATTGATTTTGATCTTCCATCTTTTTGTCCAGAGGTCAATTATGTTAAGGTGTCTTTGTAACATATTAGAAACTGTGTTTGGGTTTTCATTGGAGGCCACAATTGCCGTATCGTCCGCGTAGGAACCGAGTTCAGTAAAGGAAGTTTTAGGGATGTCGTGCGTAAAGATATTGTACAGAAAAGGAGCAATATCGCTGCCTTGGGGAACTCCGGCTAAGATATTGAAATAGTTTGAGTGGCTCGAGTTCTGGCGTACGACGAATGTGCGATCGCTCAAATATGATTTAACCAATAGGAAGTAAGGCGCAGGCAGAAATTTTTTAAGTTTGAATAGTAGGCCATCAAACCATACCCTATCAAACGCTTGTGCGACGTCTAGAAAGACGGCAGCGCAGTAATGTTTAACGAAAGCCCTTGGTTTGAATCCAAAATTCGGAAGTGGGGGTGCCAGGGAAATGCACCTACTAATGTCCAGATTTCGTAACCAATCAACTACATCCTCGTTAGCTGTATGGATATCATTTAAAGTGCCTTTGAATGAACGGATCGGGCATTCAGTTGCTATATAGGAGATTGTTTGCTTATCATTACCACAGTCATATGAAGAATTAGTATGTAATTTCCATTTGAACATCATGTTACGATGATAAGTAATCACGACAACAAAAACCTTACGAAAAATAACATATTTTTATCGTGTATTCAGACCAAATACATATTTATGTTAGGTATTAATAACAATTTTAGTTATCTTATTGTAATTTAAAAATACTATTCGTGAGTAGGCACTTGACACTTTTAAAGTATATTATCATTTATTACACACAATGACTTTTTCAAATGCAATTTTTTATGTAAGACATCTAATGTGGATGGTGAGACCGGGTGATAACTCTGTGACACTCTTGCCACTCTAGAGTTGTAAACAATTATAAAATGTTCGATTTTTTAGCTAAGAAATAAAAATTTAAAACAACGATTATCACAAATAGTTCATACTGCAACCAACAAATCTAAAAAACATATTTACACAATTAGTTTTGATATAGGTTTATTTTAAATTCAAATTTGGACGAAATTACATAATATTAAAACCAATAATAACGGTTTTAGTTGATATCATTCGTGGCCAGTGGATATATGAAAACTTTAGAGTATAATATTATATTTTATAAGCACAATGACATTTTCAAATGTAATTTGTTTGACAAAAATGAATTTAATCTCATTTGTACTAATAGTTAATAATTGTACAGTAAATTACTTTAATCATAAAAATGTCATCAAATATACATATTATAGGCTGACAAACGGTCTTCGCTCAGAATCGTTTTTTGTACACAATGATTTTATATCATTGAATTCAAATTTAACACATCCGTTACAGTGAGTCTATAGACACTTGATGTACAACATAGCATTTTTTATTTTTTTATTTTAACTTCTCAAAAAATTGAAAACGACAATTTTTAATTATTCTTTTTTAATACTTTTAACGATTTTAGGAATTTGGGGGATAATATTGAAAATGTGGGAAAGTGGATTTCAAGTAGACTTGAAGACAAATTGAAATCTGTTTTCAGAATTCGTATTAGATTATTTTGTGTGTTTAGCAAGACACACATCTAAAATACTATGTCACGTGAGTGTTAGACAAAGACAGAAAATCACCGGTTGGAGATGCTCCTTTTCCTATAAAATCTAAGTATCATAAACGACACTTTAAAAACTATTTTCCATCCCTATCCTAAGAATAAATAATATTAAATAAATCCTTCCTCCACAAAATTCCACAAAATTCAAAAACAAGTAAGTATAGAAATAGCCAACAACACGCATCGGCAGCACGTAAGTTCGAAAAAATCTATTTTTGAAGTATTAGATTGAGTTTTAATTATTTAAATATTCAAAATTCAAATATTCATATTCAACATTTCCATTACAGTGACTCACCGCCCACACGACATAATAGACGTATAATATGCGATAGTCGTCGATATAAAGTCGTCGTCCTACATCAAAATTAATTTGATGATTTAAAAATATATTACATTTATAATAAACCACCGACGAAATTTATGTAACTAGAGTTATTGATAGTACCTTTTATCTTTGATTATTCGGTTTATGGCTTCAGATAGTGCTGTATGAGTCAAGTTATTGATTTTCATAGACAACGCCATGCCGAGGTCCACCAGATTTTGAATGTTTCTCGGTTGGTCGTAAAACAACGGCATGCCAAGAACTGGAACTCCCGCTTCTACAACTTCGTACACTCCACTCATCCCACCATGACTTATGAACAATTTGACATTTGGATGATCTAAAAATTCAACATATCAAAATGGATTTAAAAATGCATTAATATACTAAAATCAAATTCTTGAATGAAATCCACTTTTCTTTTTATACTTAGAGTAACCCTGTTTTATATATACTAGGGTGGTCCCTAATTATTTTTCATTTGGGATTTTTTTCAGATCCCCCTAAAAAGGTTCAACTACAAAAATATGAATATTATACAAATGCAAGTATTGTCAAAATTATATAAATAATAACGTACTGACGTACCAAGTATATAGGTAGGTACATATTAAATTATAACAATATTATATAATTGTATCATTTTAATGATTTAAATAACTGATAGGGCATAGATTGATTTTTAAATGACCTGTGTGGGTCCAAGTCTATTATAGGACCAGTTATCAATAATATTAACTGTTTTAATTAATGTAACAAATATGAACAAATATAAATGTATTTATTTTACTTACGTAGTATAGCACGCTGAGGTAACCATTTACACAACACCACATTTTCTGGCTTGTCAGGCATGGTATCGTTCTCGTACTTCCAAATAACGGTTTGGGGGAGTTGGCTAAACACGATTTTAAACTTATCTAATACATCATCGGGTAGTGTGTTCATGGCCACCAAAGAACCAAAAGTAAAGACGATAACTCCGAATTCATTACTGCTGTCCATCACATCTGCTAAATCCTCCAGGAAAACAATAATGTCCGAATAATTAACAAAAACATTTATTATATTAATATAATTTTCATAATATCAGAATTAGTTCTACGATAGCGAATACATCTACGATGGACCTAATTTAGAAAAAAAAAATAAAGTCTGAGAATGTTCATGTTATTAATTTAGTTGCACGGCATAGGTATAATATGTAGATGCTTTATTTTCAACTAAAAAATTAATTCAATGAGTTATTGAAAAGCTACCACAATGCAAATAATATTGTCATATTGAAGTATACTTATAATGAAGTATACTAATAATAATAGTGTAGATATATAGTTAATATTTTGTATCCAGCCGACCATTGTGACTTAATATTATATAATTTAATTATTACAATTATGGTATGGAGAAAAATTATATAATGCAACTTAAATATGTGCCATGTGATGTGGTGGTCTAAAAATATGATATACACATAATATGTGGTTGTCATAATTATTAATCGTTATTATACTATATAAAAGATTAAGAAGAACTAAACTAAACTATAAAAGCGTTCTGAATGATTTGAACAAAACTTATATTGTATGTCATAATATAGAATATTATATATTTTACTAGGCCAGAAATAGGTAGTCCAAATTTTAATTCATATAATATGTTTGGTGTAATATGGATAAGTGGTTACATTTTTTTGTAACTTGTATAATATGACGTTATCGCTGCAATGGAGAGGAACTTGCGAGGGCAATACAATATTCCATTAATAGTGATAGTTGGGAGGGGGGATATTAATATTAATATCAAACAAATAGTATAATATACAACAGCAGTATACTTTTCACTTTGCGTTTGACATGACTATACGTCGTAATAAACGTAATACATGTTACCGCGTACCCGGTAATACGGAACGCGAACGACACAAAAACCATCAACAAAATCGAGATTATGGGTGGGCGATAAGATACTTACTCGGGGAATCGGCTCTAGAGGCCGGTTCAAGTGAATGCCTCCGATTTCCAGGACGTTGGGCCCCATCGGTCGACCCGGTTCCACCGAGTGATGCGTGTTGACGAACACCATAGTGTGCCGGTGCTCCGGCCACCGGTGGTCGCGTCCCGCGTCGCTGTACCACCGGACCAGTGTAGTGTGCACGTACACCAATGCGTTGGCCAGCCGATGGCCGAACGTCACTGGCGTCGGCCGGTCGGCGAGCATAGCGCCCAGATAGGATGGGTGGTCGGGGGCGCCCGTGGCCACCGGCATCCAGTTGACCGGCGGTGACGGGATCACGTAGATGGCCGGCACGCCCAGCCTGTCGGGTAGTGCGGACATGCACTCAGAGTGCAGAGACTCCATGATGACGGCGTCGAACGCGGGACCTCTTCCGTCCAACATGTCACGTATTTCCGGCATGTCCAGCAAGTATTCGCACACGTACATCGCCCGGGCGGTGGCCAGCCCCACCATGAACGCGTTCGACCTGAAGACCTTCATCACATGTGCGTAGTCCATGTCCCGAGCTGTTTGGAGTGAACCGATGGCCATCGACGACATGTCCACGTGCGTGTAGTTGGGATGCGCGGCCAACCGGTCGGTGGCCGGGTGCATGGTCACGCACACCACCTCATGTCCAGCGGCCACCAAGCTCTCCAGCACCGCTGACATGACGTTCCAATGACTGTGTCCGGGACTGGGCTCACACGCCAAGATCCGGTGAGCCGCGATCGTCGACAAGCAGCCGATCGACCATACGACGATGGCCAAACGGAATGCTCCGGAACACATGCTCTGTAAAACCATTTGGACACGGCGTTAGGTTAGTGTCAGCTGCTGCAGTACATGTCATTTTTAACGGTTTATCATCAAATAATTTTTTTTATTTTTCAATAAATATTAAATTTTGAAACATTTTACTATTACCTACTTACAATATAATTTTCTTTACATTATGACATTTAAAAAATATTTATATTGATTTTAAGCTTTTTACCATAAACCTATTCACATTGTACGTCTGTATTGACCTAATCTACTAACTATACAGCAGAGTGATTTCCCTGGTTTTTTTAAAAAAAAGATTTACAGTTAATTATTTTTGTGTAACGCACAATTTTAACCAATGAAGGTTATTCACAATCATTGTTCTAAAATTGTATACATATCGTTTGTATTCATCAAATAATCAAATGTTATGTAATTGTATTGATAAATATTGTATTTTAATATGTAAATTAATTATCTTACCTTAAAAATGGATTGTGCTGGATATACAATTCAAAAGACAATGGGTGATGATTTTTATAGAATATATTTTTTCTTTCTTCAATTTAATATTTTGTTTGGTAATGTACTTCAGCATACACTGAATAGATATACCTAAATACCTAATGTAATATTCTTTATCAATTGTATTTACCAATTTTTATGTTTATGAGCAGGTATGTTAAGTCTATCTATAAATTATCATTTATAGATAAGATAAACTTATTTATTACATTTATATGATATACAATTTAAAAGTTTGGCAATTGAATATGATTTTATAATATTATGATTAATTATACCTATAATATATTAATAGGTATGTATACAAAATAACATATTTATCACTTTTGATTTGGGATAACGTATCACAAACGGTCCATGGCCGTACAGTGTTTTATATTTTTTTGTTTAAAATGCAAAATATTCAACTGTTTAAAAACATGCAGGCTTGATAAAATTATATTAAATTAAATAAACTTTAATAACGGATTGATTATACTCACGCGTCAAGAACCTATCTACAGACATCAGTCATAATAGCCGTGTATGTAGTTATACTGGTATATTTAATTATGTGAAGTAATTATTATTTTATTTTAAATTCAAATTAAGATTAAGTAAGTTATATTGTGAATAATGCTCTTGAATTTAATAAACAATATACAATATGATTGGCATAAACTTCATTCAAAACTTTTTTATTATTTTACTATTTTTATAACCAGTAGGTACCTACATAAATTGGAAAAATAAAAGAAGAGGGCTCTTCGACCCGAAAAAAATTATCATCCCTTGAAATTATTGAACTGAAGATACCACATCGCCAACCGCCAGAAATCAAACCAATTCCAATATTACAATATATCAACTTTATTATATAATTTTGTTCAACTATAATTTAAATTTTTATCCTTATAGGCGTAGCTAGGATTTCTATCAGGAGGGGGGGGGGTAAATTAAAACTCAATTTTTTTTTAAAGTATTTATTTATATTATTATTTTTAAATTATATCAATGACAACCGTCTAGAATCCTAGCAAAATCTGCTTAGAATATTCTGTTCCAGCTCTTCCTTTTTTTTTGTCTAGCTTAGTATGCAGAGACCTAAAATAATTTACATTGTATACAATTAATAAAATTTGTATTGATATGAAAAAACTATTTTAATTTACAATTCAGACGATTTTCCGCCATCGATAAACGCAACCAAGTCTTTACCCTTCTTAATATACTGAATGACCTCTCAATAGTACCTACTGGTTGTACATGGCCGAGATAACAAAATATTATGCAAGGTTTACTAAAAAAATATTTGTTTCTTTAACTATTGAGCTCATTTTCATGTCTGATCGTTTGCTTTTAGACAGTTTTTTCTCCTTCCAGATCTTGTACCATAATTTATTCTACTTCACTATCCAAGTCTTAAATTTGGTAGTACCTAATCAGAAAAATCATTTATTTTGAGTTTAAATTCTTTTATGTCCATATCTAACATATTTGAGGTTTGTAGTAAGAAAAGTGTAAAAGCTGGTAGGTTTTCATTAGAAAATCTCCTCTCCAATGAGGATATCAATGAATCCAAGCGCCTTGAAAAACAAAAAAAAAATTAAGGAAAAACGGGAATTTTTACGCAAAATCTATTTTCGAGAAAATCGATTTTGGTTTTTGGTGTAACTTTAAAACAACTGGCCGTAGATACATGAAATTTTCACTGGTTGTTTATATTTGCATTTTCTATACACGATAACATTTTCAAAATATTTTGATTTATTTACAATTTTTTTTTATAAGCATTTAAAGATCGAATTTTGACAAAATTTATCAAATTTAGAATTGAATGATTATTTTGTAGTTAAAAATTTATAAAATGTTCAACTTTTATATCTAAGGATGGAAAATTTAAAACAAGATTGAAGATTCCACGTAATTAGTTGATTCTGTTACCAAAAAATCTTAAAAATACATACTTATAGTTTATTTTTATAGTACCTAATTTTAAGTTAAAATTTGGATGAAATTACATATAAAAAACCTAGAATAACTATATTAGTTATTTCGTTGTGATTGTATAATATTATTCTTGGGTACTTGAAATTTCTAAAGTACACTATTATATATCTATGATAGTATCAGGGTTTGTTGTTAATGTATAACGCGTTGTAAGTACCTAATGGATATTGTGATATGATTAATTTTTGATTTATTATAGGTACCTATAATAGGTCTATTTTTTTTAATACCATCGATAAGTATATAATATGCCTTATACCTAGACTGACATACCGTCTCCGCTCAGAATCGTTTTTCTTATACAATGATATTATATCATTGAATTAAAATTTAATATCATCCATTATACAGTGACCTACTTGTAACCTACTGTACAGCCGAGCACCTTTTTTGATATAATTTGAGCGTTTCAGAAAATCCAGATTTGTCGATGCAGAGCATTCGTGACAGGCTCTAATAGTTTAGAGTATTTTGCTACGAGGATAACACTCATAAAAATAATTTTATTTGCTTAAGTAATCCTTATTGGCAAAGTGATTCCGACAATCGCTGTACACGTGTGGTATAAAGAATTAATATAATTCAATTTGAGGAGCAAGGGGGGGGGGGAATTATGGTTTTGTGATGTCGGGCAAGTCGTATTATTGGATATCGGCACCTATCACCTTAATTATTATCTTTCTTCAAATATACAAAAAAATTATTATTGTCCTTCTACTATAGCAAAGATATATTAAGTACACTGTAAGTACAACGATTTTATTTTCAGTTGAACTGCTGCCGAGTGTCGACTGATTTTGACCACTTTACTTCAAATTTACGTGAGTACAAAATTATTTGTTTTTATAATGAAGTAATTTTTTATATATACTTAAGTAATATAAATACAAATAGTTATTAAAGGTTATTAGTTATTACTTAGTATATACTATGTATTAAGTATTTATACATGTTTTATATTATATCTCAAATGTTTTTTTTTTTAAACTAATGCAAATTTCAAATTTGGGGGGGGGGCAAAAATGCAGGCATTCGGCAGTGGCATCACCAAACCTCAATACGGCCCTGATACGAGTATGCCAGAATTTAGTAATAACTACTTATTAGCGATAAAAATAAATATTTTTAAGCAATATATTCAGTTATTCACATAAAAAATAATTTTAGTTTATGAAATCTATAACTAATCTGTAACTATGTATATACATTTTGTTTAAACTTCAATTGAGTTATAATCAAGGCTGGGCAAGTTAACTATTTTTTTTAACTCGTTAAGTTAAATTAATATAGAAAAATGTAAGTATCTTAACTTAGTTAAAAACAAGTTACTTTTTTTTTTAAATAAAATTAATAATTATACCTACCTACCTTTTTTAAAGCTAACAAATAATATAATAATTCAATAAATCAATAAATGTCTTAACATTTTTAAATAAATGTTTGTAATAAAATTAGTTACTGTAGGTACTTATATTTTTATATTATACCTACTTTAATCAATGATGAAATCCAATAAAATAATAAAATAATTGTTATGTATTTGTTAACGTAAATGGTCCACAACTATACTAATTACTAGCTGATTATTATTATTATTGACTATACTAATTCCTTATTATTTATTAGAATATATAATATCAAATATTATTCAATTAATAGTAAGAATTTAGAAATACGTAAGTACGATGAACTACCACGCTACCGGCGGGCCAAGTTATCGCTGTAATTCTATGAATGGAAAAAATATAATAATAAGTAATAATATTAATAATGATCAGGTATCGGTGCCTCGGTTTTTATTTAAGCTTTAGGAATGAAGTTATTATATATTTTTATTCCATTTTATGTTACCTTGATGGCTTGATACTAGTTATATTGAAATATCCCCCTTCATTTTTAAACATAATGCATTTTGTTAAAACTTACCATTTCAACTTTACCGTTTCATTTAGTCACCATGAAAAACGATGAAATAAAAATAATAATACACAAAAATATCGTAACAGTTTTTACTCAATATCTAATGATATTATTATATCAAGTATCTAATTATTGATAATATCTGATAATATTGATATAGGGCGATAAACAATAACAGTTTGGTCCAAGGGCTACGTGGTGGTAGCTTGCCTATTACAATTGTCATTATCGTCGCTTATACCTTAAAAACGGCGCTTAGCCCCTACTTTTATAACAATTTCGTAAATAAACGTCGATTGTACCGAAAAATGAAATTAAAATATCTCATTACCAAATGGTCATAGGAATACTAGCGCTCTTGTAATCAAATTCTTTAACTGTCGCTTGTCCCGTAGGATCCACTATGTAGCTTAGCCCCTTTTGCCTTATACCAGTCGATATGTGATATGTGATATACTGATATGTGATAAAATATGACGTGTTTAGTTAATATGGGCCCAATAGTATATGTAATAACTAATAAGTAATAACCAACGCTATCTGTGTTTAATTCGATAATTTTGAAATAGACCGACTTTTAAGGGGTTTTAGGATAGGCAATAACGTTTAATTATTTTTTTAAGTGAACGTCATAATAATGTAATGATTTAAATATTATTACAATTTACAGAGTAACTAGTTCTACGTTTAAACCGATGTTAAAAGGCGATAAATATATTCTATTGGTTTAACTTGAAGTATTTTATGTACAATCAAAGAATCGACTTGTAAAATTAACACGATAAATTATATTTCTAAAAAACAATTTCAAAACTTATTTGAAGTAGGAAAAAAACTATTCATCACTAATGAAGTATTTTTTTCATCAGTTTATTATGGAAATCAATTAATAAATATTTTTTGAAAGTAATTGCATTATTATTCACCTATACTGGGATTTTTACACTTCCTATGAAGCTCCCTTACACCGATAAGCGTATAAACCCTATTAAGGGGGCTGGAGCGTGATTAATTTTAGGTCGAAAACATAGCTCACGACTTCAATCACTAAGCCCAATATAATGTTCTGACATTAATTTCGAAAGCAGATTTGAATTCGTCACTAAATTATTTATCTATGTTTTGACAATTTCATTTTTTTGATTTTGATTTTTTTTTACTTAGAAATTTACTAACAAAAAGAATAAAAATAGATCATATTCATAATTAAAATTTATATACATTGATATAGAATATGAAAAATGTACGACAGTCAAATCATAGTAAATTTAGAGGAGAATTCAAATGTTTTCAAAATTTAAATCGGAACATCCTACTGAGCATAGTGATTGAAGTCACTGGCAGTATTTTTTGAAAAAAAATGTTTCTAATTTTATAAAGTAATATGTGGTGACATGTGTATGCGCTTAGGTAAAATGACAGACGTATTATGATGCCCCTATACAACGTATACAAATTACACACACTAATGTTCATTTACTTTCAACTCATTCACAAGACCCATATGAACTAAAATATAAAATGTCTAGTTTTTACTCTTTAGAATGGATTACGTTCCAGCCCCCTTAAAGGTGTTGGTTGTGATTAAATAATAATAAAATAAAATTATAATTGGTAATCTTTGTACATAAGCTTCTACATTGTAAAATTGTGTTTAAACATACAAAATAATACAATATTATGTCAGTTACCACTATTAATAGAATAATTCTGATGATTGTCTCAGTTCTCGATTTTCATATTATTATGGGATTTTCATAATGTATTCATAATTTTTAACTAACTGTTTGTATTGATAGTAGGCAACGAAATCTAAAATGTAAGTACGATGTTGACGATGATAATTTGACAAAAATACGATTTAAGCCGAGGATGTCAGCGTAATGTTCGTTTTCTCAGTCTTTCGAAAAACAACAATAATATTATTATGACCTGAGTATGATATTATTTCGTGTAACCTATAGTTCCTTCATTCATAATACAGGGATTTTCAAATTATAATAAATGCAAATTATTAATTAAGAACTTACTTTTGTAATTCGGATGTCCTAGATATCGAATGTTAACAATTCGGGACTCGGGTGCTTATAATATCAATCTAGTGAATAATGATGTACGAAATATATTTTAGTGAGTTATTTTATTTGTAGAAATTTTATTTACTTTTCTTAACAAATATTGAAATATGTATATAAGCATGAGTGTACTTAAGTTATCAAGTTTGTTTGGATATTGAATGTCTTTATGAGCTTTCTGAAGTCATTTTATGAGTGTGTATCCACGACGGAGTATCAAAGTGAATATATAATCCATAAGGATATTATGTTCGATTGAATAGATGTAAATATTAAAATATGCAATCACTCGAGTAGTTCAGATATAATTTGTATGGAGTTTTAAAATTTGTATGCATTATAATTTAAACTTTAAAGCATAGCAGCTAGGCTGGGTGTAGAAACACTTGACAACGACGCTAGTCTGAATCCTGAGATGTATTAATATTGCTGTTATTTTTAAGCATATATTCAATGAGGTCTTACTCTATGTTAAAAAATGATTAATTTACATAATGTAAATATCAAATTCATAGATTTAATTTTTAAATTTTTTTTTTTTTGCAATCTTATAAAGTACATGCTTCACAGTACAATCTTCACTAAAAAAACAATAAATTGTACATTCGTACCTACACAGTCAATTTATAAATAATAATTATAATTGTACAGTACAATAATTTAATTTAAAGCAGTGGTTCTTAACCTGTGGTCCGGGGCCCCTTGGGGGTCCGCGATACTCATGTCGGGAGTCCGCGGCAACACATAACATACATCAATACGTGACAGAATGCATTATTTAATGCATTATTGGATTATTATTATTTTTTTCATATATAATATGTAGATTCTCCACCAAATAATTCTATTATTAGTATTTATTAAGTAGGTAATCAGTTTTTCTTGTTCATACGAAATGTACATGCGTACAGCACTGTAGTCTCGGCAGTCTTATATTTACTACCACTATGATTGCAGTTGATCGATCGTAGTATATCGTACTCAACTATAGTTTTATATTACATTTTTATAAAAAATTAATTGTAATAAAAATAATTGGAAATGTGTATGTTTTGTTGTCTACTAATGTAATTTTTAATATAAAATATTTATTATAATTTTGGTTATGATAACATGAGATGTTTTGTAAAAAAATTGGTAAGGGGGTCCGCGATTTCTAAAAATCTTTCATCAGGGGTCCGCGATCTACAAAAGGTTAAGAACCGCTGATTTAAAGAATAAGTTGGTGAGTCAATGTTTTAATGACCATGTAATATTCCTTAAATATGTTTTTTCATTACATTTCAATATCTCATCATTATTTTTTCTGTATTATGTATAAAAATAACAGAAAAGACATAAATTGTGAAGTTAAATGAATGAAATTAATGTACTCGTGTTTCCTGTTTATTTAAGATTTCGGCCATACATTTATGAACATGTGAATTCTATATTATTGTTAAAGATATTAATTAGGTACATGTTTATGTTATTTTATGCGATGGTAAAGATAATAGTAAGCTTTTAAATAATGGACAAGACTCAGTTTCAACTTTTATACCATATTAAACTTTAGTGGTATAAAAACCAGTTTAGTAATAAAAAGAAAAAACCGGTATATTAAAACCCGAGATTACGCGTTTATGTCAAAATTTGGGTGGGTGATAACATTTAGGATTATTTATATGCCACCCTTTATAGATCCACTACCTATGTGAATGTTATATAAAATATATTTATTCATTAGTGTGAGTAAAATAGTACATAATTTTATCTCCCTATTTTTTTTCTAAATTGAAATTGTATAATATGCAAATTATACCATTAAATTAATATTAAGTTGGTGCTTAGTCAGCCTCCTACAACAAATGGTACCATGGAAATTCGAAAACAGTTTTATTATGACCAAAAGCGTGATATTGAGTAAATATGGTTATAAAAGCATGACAATATATGTTAAGTACATTTTGTATGTAAATATAGAGTTCCGGTTTTATGAATATGAGTACAGTACAAAATAAATAAATTTCTTAACTACATATTATGTATTCTGTACAATTTAGTTCAATGTATAAAAAACATGATTTCAAACAATTTTAACCATTGAATATCTACATGCTTATATTATTAATACTTAATATATATATATATAATATAAATTTAATTATTCGTCAAGGCTTAAACACCTAAGGTTAATAGCAGTAGCGTGTAGAACGACGTGACGATTACCTAATACAACTGATCAGCCCTAGAAATATATTTATTTTTTTTTAAATTACAATTTGAGCATATGAATGTATAATTAATTATTATAGTATTTTTTTTATGCTAAATTATTGATATCATTCTATAACAAAAATTCTATATTAGAATACAGCTTAAATTATATTATAAATATTACATATTAATAATATATTATATAGTAAGAGATAGTGGGTAGGTCATTTTTTAAATACTTAGCTTAGTGATTGAAGTACGCCACACCTATAGGTAGGTAAAATAAAATAACATTATTTACAATATATAATATTATAAAAAATGTACATAAATACGGGATAATGGTCGAAAAATTAGAGTTAAGATTACCATTTTTACTAAGTTATTATATGATTTTGACAAAACATAAAATACAGGTCTAAAATTATATTATACTATTATACTAACTATTTTATTGTTTGTAACCAATAGCAACCTTATAATAAATAAAAATATATTATTATTAAGTTTATTTTTTTTGACGGACAGATGGTGCCACTTTTTACAATTTTTGCCATTTGGATTTTCTACTTTTCGGGTGGTTCTTTATTACAAACCTTTCCCAGAAAATTAAGAACGTAAATAAAAAAATCAGCCAAATAGATCAAGCCGTTTATGAGTTTTAGCCAGACTAACGAACAGCTTTTCGTAAAATAGATAATAATATATATTTTAGTAAACAAAATGATTCCTTATTGGACTACTTCAAGTAGTTTCTACAATCGGTTAATCTCAGAAACTACTATATAGACCGATTACAATAAATGTTACATCAATAGATTCCTTGAGATTAGGAGGGCGTCTTAAACTTCTTTTTCAACCCTTGAAGGCTGCTATAGGGTGACTCACACAGTCACACATGAATTTCGTTTTGACTCACGACAATCGAATATTTTTTTGTTTATACATGGGGTTGTTATTGGTTATAGTCTATAGAAATACAATAAATTTAAAGAAAAACATAACACACTACTCGATATTTTTCCTCTACAAGTAAAATCTATGAGCCATATACATGTTATTGTTAATAAATAACCATGACGACGAAAACCTTACCAAAAATCGGCCAGAAACAAAAAATCTTATATATCCATCCCAAAAACATATTAATATTAAAAATTGATATCGAGTATACTATGCTCTGCATTTTTTTCAAATAAAATAAATTAAATTAAAGTTATTATTTGTTATTAAAAATTTACAACAAAAGGCAATATTCTTATCAGTGGCGGTGATCCTATAGTAAAAGTGTTGCTTCAGTAACACATACACAATTTGGTGGATGGTTGTATGTTGGGTGATTATTTATTATACCATGAATAATTAATGCAACATAATGAAAAACATAAAAATACTAAATATAAGTTTTGAAATAAATTATTTTTAGAAGAGCATTTAAAATGTTTTAAAACTGTTTTCAATACCTTTAATAGTTAAAACAAACATATTTGAAAAATTTGTTTGGTCAAATTGTTACTCGGCAGTGCCGTAAGCTATCTAGCTTAGTTTTGAAGTTCACTCGAAAATCCTTTTACCACAAATTTTACTAAACGTAAAACTTTTAGTAAAAAAGCCATCAACAGGTTGTGCCAAAACCAATGTTAGAAAAAAAGTAGAATTTTCCCAAATTTTTTTCGTATCGACGTATAGTTGATACGTGATATATGATTATAACGTGTGTTATAAATGGTGATTTATATAAATAGTATAGCGCAGTTTAAGGCATCAAAATAAGATCCTTCCTTTTAAAAATCTAAGTAACATAAACATCGTTTTAAAACTGTTTTCAATACCTTTCCTCGTTAAAACAAATATTTTTGAAAATATTTTTAGGTTTGAATCACGTTCAAAAATATACAAAGTGCTTTATCAAATATACCACAAGTGGAATTGTTCGAGTTATTTCTCAAAGCTAGGTATATCGATGTTGATTTGCCCTTGAACTGAGGTACACTAGAACCGAGATATACTCATATAGCGGCATATTTTATGTTTATCAATTTTTTTCTTGGTGATTTCGGGTTTTACTGTTATTATTATATATTATTATAATATTTTAATTTGTCATTGTTCATATTAATCGTAACTTAACTAATAATATTATTGTAGTACCAATACGGCCATACAATATAATATAGAATGGTAATTCTAAATCTATACTAAATATTTTTTTATTATTGATGAACCCGCGGTGACACTGGCCATTTTGTGTCTCAGGTCTTTATGATAATTTTATTATTATGATTGTTCATATCATTTTGAAAATGACTTTAGGTATACTAACACAGCTGCAGCCTGGATAGTCTGTTTTGCTTCAATATTGTTTATTCACTTTTAAAATTGGTAGGTATGATATACGTAAGAGTAATATTAATTATCTGGGTTATAACTTATAACTTATAACTAAAAATGTATTATTGTAATTTA
Organism: Macrosiphum euphorbiae; assembly: GCA_949089665.1. Classification (NCBI taxonomy): domain Eukaryota; kingdom Metazoa; phylum Arthropoda; class Insecta; order Hemiptera; family Aphididae; genus Macrosiphum; species Macrosiphum euphorbiae. The sequence goes on along the minus strand of CARXXK010000001.1, from coordinate 43,448,631 downwards.
TTTATAAAGTTCAATTTCACTTTAAGTCGATATATTATAGGTAGTAGTAGGTAGTCTGTTATTTCTTATTTCAAGTCTGGACACTTGTTAGATTGTATGTATAAGAAATTACAAAATAAAACGTATCTTATTGTGAGTCAGTGAAAAACATAATTTAATTTTGAGCATTAGACATTGTAGTTTGTACTCAAATCGACAGTTATCATAAGTTATATTATTTTGTTATCATTATCCAGTAGGTATCCTAGTAATATTTTAAATTAAACTAATTACATCATAATGATTGTATACAAGTATACAACTATTATGGCCTCTAACTGTCATACACTGGATAATTAAATTAAAAACTAAGCTCTATTATTGAAAAACTTATATTCCATTCACGTTAAGAAGGAAACTCGGAGGGGTCACCAGTCGGTGGTGGTTAGGCCCCACCGAGTCAAGCCTGTACCAGCTACGCCACTCCCCATAAATCGGTTCTTTATCTTACGTCGATAGAGTATTATTCTTTAATACTAATCGAGCATTGTTATCAATAGTTATTAATTATTCGATAAGACAATAAAGTGGATAAAACAACAGTATAACAGCATTTAACAAACAATACGTAAGGCTATATTGTTTTTAAATTTTTAAATTTAATTAATCTTATCGATGAATTTAAAGTCTTAAATATACGAATAAAACTTAGATATTATAATATTGAAGTATAAATAATTGTGTATGGATAATATTTTAATCACGGTGGTGTATTTTAAATTGGACTTAAACATTAGACATAGGTATACCTACAGGAAATTATGAACACAGTGATAGGTAATAATATTAACATGATTTATTAGGTAGGTACCTACGGTAATATCAGTTGTAGTACAACAGCGTTTCGAGTCAGCAAATTAAGTAAAGGTGCGTATTATTTCGTCCGTTCGTCGGTTTTGCTGTTTTATAGTGTTTATATTTATAGTGTTTTCAGTTTTGTAGTTCAAACTGTAATCTACACAGAGACGAATTTTTGTTATTTTATTTATTTTTCGTTATCTTTTTATAAGTATAAATAATGGGCTAATGAATACCCGGCTGTCACTGAAAATGTGATCTTTATTTGTTCAAACCCATTGATAGCTAATATTATACTCGTTGGCACTTAAACCGTTTAACGATGCTGTAGACGCTCTTTTTTAGTACTATAGCTGGTCAGTGGGTGGGCGGGCGTCGGGACGGTATAATGATAGTATAGCTGGACACTTTTTGTTTAATCATTATTTAACGGATTCAGATGAGATTACTATAAATAATTGAAATAATAGCACAATATATATTTTGTGGACTTTGTTTATTTGAAAAGTATACTTTTATATTACCTATAGGTACATATTATATACAATATACTTTGGCCACTATATAGAGTTTGCGATCGACACATTTTATTTAGGTACCTAAATATATTGTATACATTGTTTCTAGAATTGTTTTTTGATAAAATGTATCGTTTTGTTTAATGTGTATTTAAAAATAATAAATTATTAAGTCTTATCTAAATGGACTAGAAATCGATGTATTTTTCTCGATGTGTGTGTGAGTCCTTCTACTCATTCTTTTTACACTCATACAGATTTCTGTACAAACATAAATGCCAACCATTGAATTATATCTCGGATGAAAGATTTTTAGTTTAATCGCACAGGTATAATAATTTGTAAATTAATATAATGTTATAATGAAAAATGATAATCATCTTTTGGATAAATTATAATATAATCTAAACACCTATATCAATATTCATTGAAATCAAATATACAGTATACAGTGCCGGTATCCGTATAACAATATTATCATACGTATCATTGGCCTACTCTGACCTGTGGCGATCCGTTTCAGAAACACTTTAATAGCGGTTGTCACCTGTAATATATAAGATAGGTCGCGGAGATGACCGCGTCTTGGTGCATGGCGATGATGGCGGTCGGCGCGCTGACGTCGGCGCGACTGGACTACCACGCCGCGGACGGCGCCCGAATCCTGGCCATGATGCCGATCGCGGCCAAGAGCCACTGGAACGTGGTGGACTCGGTGTTGCAGACGCTAGTGGCCCGTGGACACCACGTGACGGCCATCACGCCGTTCCCCAAGAAGTCGCCGGTGGCCAATTACACGGAACTGGACATGTCGCGTCTGATGCCGTCGGGCGTCAGCGTGCCGTGGGACACGGTCTTGGGCGAATGTTCGGTGCACAACAACCTGCCGTTCCTCTCGAGTCGTCACAAGGACATGTGCCGGGCGGTGTACGAGCACGACGACTTCTGGCGCATAATCGAAACGAACAAGTGAGGAGATCATATTATTATGATCAAACAACAATAATACCTATATTAATTATTAACACGTTGACAGACAGTAACTGATAAGCAGTCATACTGTTTTAAGTCGTAATATGACCATGACTGGTATAGCAGTTTTATATTAAAAATCGTAAAATGGCATGACTGCTAGAGCAGTTGCGTTTCTTGTGGCTTCACCACATTGGAAATTACCTAGTGTCCTATGTGACTTACTAACAATCGGGCAAAAAAAATCAAATATTCTAAAAATATATAAAAACCTATGGATTATGCCCAATCAGAGTGACTTCCGAATTACAGTAATTAACGTGTTAATCATATTATTGTTATTTGATAATAACAAACGTTAGTTTATCACTAACGTTAATTTATGTAATATCGTTATTGCAATATGTAAAAAGCCGTTTGGCGTTTATACAAATAAATAAATAATATTTGCCAGTTTATTTGTATTCCGTAACACCGCCTGTTGTGTGCGTACACGAGTGAAAACACAAGTGTAGGTATTATATGCTATGATAAAATGTCGATGACCTTTAACTAGATATTAAAAATATCACTTAAATACGAAATTCACAATTTATCGTTTTCGGATCGGTGATGGTTGATACGTGATACATTGAAAAGTTTACTAGGTACCTGACATTTAAAACCTATGACTGAACAACATATAATATTATATTAGGGCCAAATATATCGGTGCAGTAATGCACAAATTCATCAAATTTAGTATCCTGTAACCGCAAAAAAAAATTAAATTTAATACAGATATAAATAACAATACCGTTCTATGTTCAACTTATAATAATAATATATTTTTAAATTTAAAGACGATTGGATTTAAGTAAAGACCCTTTACCGTTATATTATATGCCAGTAAAAGAGAGTTAACTTATTTAATACTATATTTATTATTATTTATTTATTTACTATAAAAATAAACGGCGACCGGCATTTACAAAATAGTAGATAAGATAGGTAACTTAAATATAATTAGATAATAGTAATATACTATATAATTGTAGAGTACTATATTATATTAAAATATAAAATGCATAATTATACAATTCAATAGTTTTGATAACAACATTTTACTTTTAAAAATAAACAGTCAGTAATAAGCACAAACAACCACAATAAGTAATACAAAGCAATATAGCATATTATATTGAAACGTTATTTTTAATTCTATTATAGATATGATCTGTTCATCACCGAATTACTAGCCTCGTCGTGTGACGCATATGTGTCATATTATTTACAAATACCACAGATAGTCATTGTCTCGAGCCATGTGCATACATGGTACCATCATACGTTCGGAAGTCACATGAACCCTGCGCACATTTCCACGTTCCACGCACCGTTCGCAGTACCCAAAAACTTCATAGAGAGAATGGTGAACACATACGATTACTTGTACTCACACATGGTGTTCAAATGGGTCGACAGGGAATCGACGGTTATCGGTCGAAAATATTTCGGTTCCGACGCACCAGATGCCGACACTTTAATGAAAAATACGTCATTATTGTTCATCAACGGGCATTATACAGTGGACTTGGCCAAGCCTATGTTACCTAATTTCGTGGACATAGGTGGAATTCATTTAGTACAGCCAAAACAATTGCCCAAAGTAAGTCATCTATAGGTACAATGACTATGATCGAAACATAGGTAATATTATTTTACTCTTAAGACTTAAGAAGACGCTAACACAGATTTGTTTTGTTGACTCCATAACATGGAAAATTTACGCTCAGCAGACTACGGTTAACTCGGTTAGTTTAAAAATTTCAGTGAATCAACCAATTATGAAACTTGATAGTAAGAACATTATTTGTGTTTGTATGTGGGTGTTTTACGATAATTCAGCTTTTAAGTGAGTTATGAGCATTTTTAATTTACGCTATATTATATACGCATAAACGCGTTCTCCTGAGCGTAAATTTGCTATATTACGCATTTGTAAGACGGTGACAACAAATATCTGTGTAGCGTCCTCTTAAATTAAAATTTTTTATAATTTTTTTTTTTTTTTTGTAAGGATATTGAACAGTATATCAATGATTCTCCGAATGGTGTTATATTCTTTACGTTAGGATCTGTAATTCGGTTGGAAACAGCACCAGCATATTTGCAAAAAGCTTTCGTTGGAGCATTGGCAGAAATACCTCAAAGAGTACTGTGGAAGTACGATGTTCCAGATATAGAAGACTTACCACAAAATGTCAAAATAGGGAAATGGTTCCCACAAAGAGATATTTTAGGTACCCGTTTATTTATCTTTATCATAATAATTTGTAACCACTAATGAAAGCAATTAAATAATTAGATATTCTAAATATTTTAGAGTAGGTACTTACTCTATTTACTCAACTTCATTATAAATGTATATTATGTATTATGCAATAATTATTTAGTTATATTGAAGTATATTATAAGGCCATTTAAGGCAGTTTACTTGTTTAATATAGCTTATACTTTATAAGTTTAAACTCACCAACGAACATTATCTTTAATATGCGTATTGTGTGCTTTACTTGCTGTCCACTGTTTATTAAGATTATCTATATTTAAAATTTTAACACATTTCGTCTATAAAATATTTTGCTCATTTTTTTATTTCAGAACATAAGAATGTCAAATTGTTTATATCTCATGGTGGTATGTCTGGGATCTATGAAGCCATAGATAGTGGAATACCTGTACTTGGTATACCTCTATTTTTCGATCAATCACACAACATTGCTAACATAGCTCATTGGGGTGCAGGCATAATGTTAGATCACAAAACGTTGACCAAAGATATATTTGTGAATGCTATCAAAGAAATGATCAATAACTATGACAAGTAAGATATTTTATATTGAATTCTATAGTATATATAACAGTGGTTTTCAGCCTTTTTTTTTAAACACGGCACACATGTCCTTTTCACAAAAATTTGAATGCTCATATGTCTCAGCCATGAACAACTTTATTTATTTTCTATGGAGTAAATACTTCATAGCAACAGCGGACCGTTCAACACATTTTTTTTTTAATCGGTGACTGATAGATCAAACTTAAATATTTAACCAACTAAATACGATTGTAAAAATGTGACTCAATGGATCCCTCGTACATGTTGTGAAATATTAGAATATTTTGTCTCGCTGCGACGTATTGTTGGAATTACAGTTGTCTGCTTAAGTGTAAAGTAAACGTATATATTTAGATTTCGTTATAATATGTTTCTTGACCACCAAGGTATTGTTTTTCTAAATTATTAGCATCATTTGACATTCGACAACCATCCAGTCAAGTTTGATTTTATTATTTTAGTTCCAATCAAAGTTAAATGTTCATTTAAGTATTCACTACTGTCGTGTGTACGAACACTAACACATATTTTTATATATTATTATATATTTATTTATTTATATTTTATAATATGACTTGTTATATTATGTTTGTATTAATTTATTATAAATATTATAAAAAATAACTTTCAAAAGCTCTAGACACACATGTTGAAAATCACTGGTCTATAGTAGTAAGCCTTAATATATGGTACCTATGTGTATTTGTTTTATATTTTATACATTTTAATATTGGATGGTTTGAATTTTAATTTAACTGTGAATATTCTAATGAGTCATGAATGATTTGATTCCAATATATACTTGTCTATGCTTTTTAAATAAAAAAAAACACTTGAGAATTGTTTGGACGATTAATGGCTGCTATCACACTGCGGTTGGCCAAACTCTTACATATAACGGCTCCCTCGACAGTTTATAGTATAATATTATTATATCGAATCAATAAACATAATAAATGTAGGTAATATTATTTTTCCTAATGTTCTATAATATAATATAATTTTGCATTTATAGATACAAATTTAAAGCGATGGAACTTTCTAGAAGATTTAAGGATCGACAGCATACACCAAAAGAAGAAGTAATATATTGGACAGAATATGTCATCAAACACAAAGGCGCACATCATTTAAAAACAGCTGCCCTAAAATTGTCTTGGTATCAATATTTTTTAATTGATATTCTAATTACCATTGTATTAATTGCTTTAGTTAGTTTAAGTGTTATTTTTCTTTTATTAAAGGCTATTAAAAATCGTATCCGTAATTTAAGTAAAACAAAAAAAGAATGAATACTGAAAATTCTAATTTGAAATAAGTATTTTCAAATATTGAATGTGAAATAAATATTCATTTTTAGGTATTGTATTTTAGAATATGTTTTATTTTTATCTTTAAGAATTGACTGAATTCTTGATTTATAATATTTTAGAGATCGATAGATCGTATATGTACCTATTTATCATAGTTTATAGTATAAATTTATTATACGAGTAGTTTACTAGAAACATAATATATTCTGCCTAATTATTTTTTGATTTATATTTATATTGTAAACATAACGTTTAGTATTTGTTATACTTATTGTCAGTTATTGCAATTAAGTATGTTATAGTCATTATTTTATGTGAATGGCTAAAATAGAAAACATATTTTTCAAAAGACAAAAATAAATGTGACATTAAACAGGGTGTGCTAACGTTTAAACAAGAATAATTTATATAAAATATAGGTATAGAATATAGATGTTATGATATCGAATTTATTAGTTAGGTACTCGAATATTAGTGTATTTTACTTTATGACCTTCCCCCTCGACGCACAAACACACACTACCACCACCCACAAGCTACATAATATGTGTATTCGTATAGATGTACAAGTTATTAAACTTAGCTTTACAGTGGAATGTGGACGGAATGCAGAATATGACGAACCACAGTGCGACAAAGGTATACTCACTATTCATGTTACTGACTCACTACCCATGTCCAACATTAAATGGCTAGTCCACGAAGCATCGGCTGACAAAAGCCTAATGTAGTAATGTCGACTTCCGTACCATGTCGAATCAAATACTCGACCTAGTAGACGACATGCAGATTCGGCTGACGTATTATGACCCATATAGGTCTCGGAAAATGGACGACAACCGTTTATAGTTTTCCGAAAAAAACTGAAAAAAAACTTATATCAATTATTGCTATCATAGTATTGTACCTATACATATTATAAATATACACACGCGTATATATGTATATACCGGGTTTTGTCGAAGAACACTCATTGTGCCGGGTAGGACGAAAAAAGTAAAAACAAAACAAATAAATAATATAAAACAATATAAACTCGACTTTTCCCAACACAGACGGGACTATCTAAATTGTTTTTAAAAACAAAAACCAGACTGTGTGGACCCATTATAAATTATAAGTTTTTTTTACATAATTACATAAAAATTATATTTTTACTCTGTTGTATCGTAATAATTTTTTAAGTTTTTACTTTTTTTTAATAACAGTATACATTTTTAATTCAAAAAAAGAATATTTTTGTAGTAGTTACCTACTTCGACGACATATCTAAATCAAATTTTGGCCGATTACTGTAGCTTATAAGTATTTAAACGCATTAAAGTTTAGATCAGTGAAGTAGAATGGCAAAGTCATGGGGTAGGTACTCCCCAAAATGTTGGTCCACAATATGGTTTCCAACAAAAAAGTCATTTTCTGTCAACTTAAAATTATGTACAAAAAAATATTATCATAAATAACGTGAACAGTTTAAATAACGAGTGTTGTTCAATAACAGTTTTTATTTTATGTATTATATAAAATAAAACACACACATTAAGACAAAAATGTGTATGCAAGCTAATATCGAACTAATTGATAAATTATGATTATTTCTAAATCAATAATTCTAATTCTTCAAATTTTTATATTACATTCCTATATAAAATATTACTATACAACAATGTTATTTTTTTGATAACTTAATGTAATTCTTTAATCAAACTCTCTTATACTCCTGAATAGTTTTGTACCTACTCAAGCAACTATTACAATAATACACTATTACAAGGTATCAAATTATATAAATATAAAAATATAAATGTGCTATTTGTATTGTAATTAGATACCTACAATATTTTACAGCAAGTATGCCCTTGGATAACATTTTAATGATCTAAATCGTTATACTTACAACATTAAGAGATAGGTTCGATACGATCCCAATAGGTTTGGTTATCAATATCATCAACGATTATTTTCAATAAATTAACATAATGTATAATATTAAATTATATGTGTTTATTTAATTCACGTAACTAGCATATTTATTATATACACAAAGTCACATTTTTTGGCCTATCAGACGTATCGTTCTTGTACTTCCAAATCATCGTTTGGTGAAGTTGTATCTATGGCTACCAATAAACTAAAAGTAAATACGATCAAGCCAAATTCATTACTCTCTCTTGCCCATCACATCTTTTAAACCATACAGAAAAACATTGTATGTCCATTGCCCAATTAATTACCTGACCAAAACACTTATTATAATATAATTTTCAAAATATCAACTAGTTCCAAGATAGAGTGTCGTGGCACACATAAACCTGAGTAAAAAAGCTAAAAGTCTGAGAGCGTTCGTGTAGTTAATTTAATATTTTCATGGACTTACATATACAATGATATGACAACTTTTAGAGCAGTTTTTTTTATACTTAGCGTTTTTTACATGGAGTTTGGGGGAGTGTTTTTGTTTGGATTGAATAGTATACTATAACAATAATGGTATGTAAGCCAGTGGTTCCCATCCCATGAGCCACGGGCAGCGTGATCGAAAGTATAAGGGACGAGGGCTTTCAAAATATAAATAAAAAACTAATAATAATAATGTAGAAAAAAATTATTAAAAAAATCAACATTATTGATTGTTAGGAATATTTTACTTCATATTACTTGAAAGATTTTTTATGTCTGGTTAATATGCTGTTGCTTGCAAGGTATATAAATATATATAGACACATGAAAGTCTTTCGGGTGCCATCGAAAATTTCTCCCTTGCCAAGCATGGCAAGCGTGGCACTTATTTGCCATCCCTGGTCCATGCCAAGGATACATTTTGTTTGTTTATTTAGTTAATGGGACTCGGAGTTTCTTTTTACAAAATTGGAGATCTGCACAATTAAATAATATGTTGAGAACCACTGATTTAGATATAACATTCCGTGTGAGCAAACCGTCAGATATGATGAACTACAATGTATGATGATTTGGCACAATAGTATAATATTACAAAAACACTAAAGAGAAAAATTAAATAATATATTAGGTTAGATAATAATACGTGTTGTCGATGGTCAAAAAAGACGCAATACACACATGTGCTTATTATAATAAATTAATCGTTCAAATGTTTAGAACGACAAAGCGATAAAAGCGTCACGTAGGATTTTTAAAAATGTTTAGTAAAAATGTACTTTATACAAGGCCAGAAATATTAAACAGAGGTACCTACAATTATTAATACGTATCTATACTTAATCTTGGGTATTATTTTTTTAACGACTATAGATAGCCATAATATGCAGACGATTTTTTCACTTCCGGGTCAGTAAACAGTGGTTCAGTAAGTTGTACGTCATATCAGTAAGCGGTATCAAAATGACAGAGTCCGCGGTCCGAGGTTAACGCGGCACGCAAACGTCCGCTCACAAAGACTGAGTGACGGGCGATGCGGTGGACCTACGCTCGTCGGAGTTTGAGCGGTTCGGGTGTACTGCCACACCGATTTCCAGAGGGACGTCTGAGTGGTGTGCGTGTCGAACACTGTGGTGTACCGGTGCTCTGGCCACCGGTGGTCGCTGCCCGAGTCGTTGTACCACAGGACCAGCGTGCGGTATGGGCGAACGTCACGGGTGTGGTCCCGGTCGACGAGCGGCGCGTCCAGATACGACGGAAGGTCGGAGGTGCCCGTGGCCGCCGGATTGCGGATTGACCTTGTGGACAGTGGATGACTGACAACTTGGACGGCGGTCATGCGTGTCCAGCGATTCTATGACATCGGCGTCTATCGCGAGGCCGCTGTCGGTCGGTATGTCGCTCGTTTCAGATACGCTGGACTCGACGTGTTCGTACCCGTGCAACTCCACGTTACAGTGAATTTTTTTACTGCATTGCCAATATGGCGATATGGTCATAATATAGTTCAATATTGGTTGTATGAGATTGCTTGTTTGGTAAATTAAAAAAAAGTAATGAAATGTACTAATATAATACGTTTTAAAATTAGAAAAAATTACAATGGTGCAATATGTGGTTTAAAATTAGTAAAAATTATACATAATGTTTTAAATTATTATAAGTTATGGGAAAAAAGAATACCAAATTTTGGTAAATTATCCATAACTTTTCTTAAAAATTAGCTATCCCTGACAAATATTCATTAAATCATTGTAAATTAAATGGAAATATTATTATGAGTATTGTACATTTGTACATACCGTATAACCATACTAATCATCACAACGAAAAGGTTGACTTATCAACCTAAAGCATGCTACACATTTATAGAGCGACCAATTTCAAATGAGCAATTTATTGTGCTCATTACCACCATGAACTGTATGGCACTGTGTGGTAGACAGTTTCTCATTACTTGAGCACAAACGAGACGTTTGGCGACATGCCCACCTGGAATACGAGTTCAACAGGTCGGCGTGGCCTCCAAGCTCTCCAGCAAGCAACCGATCGACAACAGCAACGTCGACACGACGATCGACAAACGACGACGATACCGCAGCGGCTCAGCCTCAGAACGCATTTATGCAATGCTGCTGTTGTTGTGGACTAGGCCCATGGCGCAGAGGTGGAATAATAACGATCTAATTAACTAATGTAACGATTAAAAATATAATCATTTATTAATACCTATATTTCCTTTGTCTGGTACTCACGATTGCTTAACTTGAAAACCTGCAGTTGTGTTTTTATAATGGTATATATTTTTATCTATAGCCTATTTAGATAAGTTGTAGGTAGCACTGATTATCATAGAAGTACACAAACAATATGTAATAATAATATTGAAAACGAATATTGCCTTGGTATTCATTTTTCTAATAACTCAACATTATGTAGGTAAACCAAAAACCTGACAAATAATATACCTTCACTCACCGGTAGGTTCTGTATACCTAGTACGAATTATGTTTCTGGTTAGGTTCAATGTGGTTTTCAATCGATGGCGTTTAATGAACAATAAATAAATAAATATTAATATGGTACTTGTATTGTGTTATCTAATGTAACATTAATTGTGTATCATACATTTGTTTGAAAATATTCGTCAATCGAGTTTTTATTTTACCGTATACGTAACATAGTTTATCGATAGGTACTCACTATAAATGTTTAAACTTTATAAAATATTAAAATGCATTTCATGTTAGTTTTTTTAAATGTGCACTTTACAATGACTGTTGTTTATGGAGCTCAAATATTCGCTTTCGTGCCGATATACGGACAGAGTCATTGGAACGTTATGGATGCTGTATTACAAACTCTCGTGTCAGCTGGCCACAATGTTACAGTTATAACTCCTTTTATAAAACAAGAAAAAATTGAAAACTATACGCAGGTTAGTATGGCATTTATTTCATTATCTGTAGTAAAGCTATACACAAGAGTACAATTTATTAGGTACCGCTGTTTACATTATATTTGTTGTTAAATCATAGCACAGCATTGCAGCAATCAATGGTTTTCGAAATAAACTTCAATTTTATCTCAACAGTTTCATGTCAAATGCCAATTCTGAACATAATATTATTATGGTACCAACTAATTTGTATAATTTTATCGTTTTTAAGATAGATTCGTCTTCTTACATGAGACGGTCGGCGTCGGCACCGTTCGAGAACGTAGCTGGATCTGACGGTACTGAATATTTAATCCAAACACATCTCACTTCGTGCGAAGCTATTTATAAGCGTGAAGACTTCTGGACCGTGCTCGAGTCCAAAAAATATGACCTTTTCGTCACACAGTTGCTGGGCTCGGGTTGTGATTCGTATATAGCCTACAAACTACAAGTGCCGATGATCGCCGTTGCAACATCTTCCATGCCGACGTGGTATGTTAATAATCAAATTAATAACTATAGATATTATTGCTTGGCTCATCAATGTATTTATATTTTATACATTATACGTGCGTATAACATACATCCTGTTTATTAGGTTGAACGGCCATTTTGGCAATCCTTTGATTACTTCGTACACGTCCACATTAAACGTAGCGATAGCGAGTCCTAAAACATTTTGGGACCGTTTTTTAAACACTTACGATTACGTACATTCGATTGGTCAAAGTTGGTGGTACGATCGAAATGCAACGGTAATTGGGAGAACTTATTTCGGCAAAGACGTGCCGGATTCTTACGAGCTAATGAAAAAAATATCATTAATATTCGTCAACAGCCATTTATCTTTCATCCTACCCAGACCTTGGATGCCAAATCTTATAGAAATCGGAGGTATTCACGTTAATGATCCTAAACCATTGCCAAAAGTACGGTTTTTTTTTTTAAAATTATTATTTCTTATATTATATTAAGTTACACAATTACTATTTACTAAATCATCCTATCCTTATGTTTATTATTTTTAACGGGTTATAGGTATTCCTACTACCTAAATCCAATTTAGCCAGTGTAGGAATAAGAGGAGAGGATAGTAGAATGTAGTGAATAGAGTACAAATATTAAAGTAATGAAGTAATGATAGGCATTTTATTGATAAACATCACCATTAGACATTTTAAGTATTATATTGTTTAGCAAAGCATCCAAAATAAATCCTTAACGTTATAAGAAAATGTACGTGTATAATATAAACATTGGTAAATAATCTTTTAAAACTTTCACTTTTACTGATCATTTAATACATTAATCGTGGGTATTAAATAGGATATACAACAATTTATTGACGACGCTCCAGAAGGGGTAATATATTTCTCATTTGGTTCCACTGTAAAAATGGATTCACTTCCTGCGAAAATGCAAATTTCGTTACAAGAGGCATTTGCTGAACTACCACAAAGGATACTGTGGAAGTATGATGGTGAAGTAATGGAAAACCAACCAAACAACGTTATGATCAAGAAATGGTTTCCCCAAAGAGACATAATGGGTACTCGAATATTGTTTCTGATAATATTATTAAGAAAAAATAATTAATTTTTTTTACAGCACATTCAAAATTAAAACTATTTATTTACCATGGTGGGTTGTCTGGTATAAATGAAGCCATCATCAATCAAGTGCCAATACTTGGCATACCATTATTTAGCGACCAACATAGAAACATAGCGAACGCAGTATCATTGGGAATGGGTTTAAGTCTAGACTATAAAACAATCAATAAAAAATCAGTTCTAGCTGCTGCTAAAGAAATAATCAATAACAAAAAGTACATTACATTTTTTCAAAAAAATGATTTAATAAATTCTAAAATAGTATAATTATTATGATTGATCTAAAATTATTAAATTAATAGTATATAGTTACATGTTTATTTATTTGTAATTTGTATCGTATAAACATAATATATTCTATTTATATATAGGTACAAACAAAATGTTCAAGAGTTGTATCAGTTGTTTAAAGATCGACCAATGTCTCCAAAAGCGCTGGTTGCATATTGGACCGATTATGTAATTAAACATAATGGAACTGAACACATGAATTCTGCATCAACCGATATGATTTGGTACCAGTATCATCCGTTAGATGTTATATTGGTCATAATATTAGTTTTAATAAGTTTATTAGCCATTGTATTGTATATTTCAATAATAATTACATGTTATATTGTTAAATGTGTTCATTTGAAACAAATTAAAACTGAATAAAAACATTTTAACCGTATGAACCTTGTTAATGATTACCAAAATTGTTTTTTTCATTATGTATTATTATTATTATTTTATTATAGGTACATTTGAATCCTTCAAAATAGATGGAAAGACTATTTTGGACAAAATTAAATTTACCTAATTAAAATTTGACCATTTTTGTCAAGTAGTTTTTTTTTGTATATGCCTACGGTATACATTCGAAATCATAAATATTTAGGTATAATATTATATCATAATATAATATGAAGTATGAACCCAATGTCATACATTCATACTATTTATAGGTAGGTACTCTTGATAATATTATTGTGTTCAAAAACGTTACGCAATTTATTATTGTTGATAATCATATTTGGTTATAACTTTTAACTAATAAAAGCCATCTTTAGGTCACATTATTCATGATAAAATACTAAAAAAAATCATGATTCTCAGTTATTTTTTTATTATTATTAAGTAACATAACGATATGCATAAAAAATAATAATAAATCTATTAAATAATCAATATTTTTAACCATGCCTACTAATCGAAATTATAGATGACCAAATGGTATGTTATCCTACCCACTGAAAGTATATGATACCTAACCTAGAAATCTAAGTTAAATTAGATATCACCCAAGCTTAAAATATAATCAATAATCACAAATAAATAGTTACGAGCTACGGCTATTCAGAAAATATTATATTAACTATGTATACAGAATAACAGACTGTATAGAAATGTAGGCATAAATATATATATATATATAGCGCCTTTCAAAAAATATATTTGTATTTTGTTCATAAATTATGGATAGTAATATAATTTATGTCAAACATTATCTTGTATGATTTGTGACTTTTCAATACGATGGACTATATGGTATTACCTGCCTAATCACACTTCTAACTCGTTTCTTTAGAATTTATTCCTTCCAAATTTTTAAAGTTCATGTGTTTTATTTTTACCGGGATACTAGAAGATTTCTGTCCAGAAATATACTTTATACTTGGGTATAAAAGTTATACGATTGTATGTCAGTACAACAAAAATATATATATATATATTTCTAGAATTTTAGGGTCCAAAGTTTAAACGATCGAAACCTACGGTGGGAAAATATGTGATTTTTTTCGACATGTTATATTATGCACTCTCCGGAGTAAGTAAATAATAATGAATAACGATTAATGACATTGGAAAATGATTAAATAAAAAATTATTCAAAAATATTGTTATAAAGTAAATATATATATAAATTCGATATGGCTCGAACAAATTGTATCGTGACCTTCTCAGCTCTAATACAATAAAACATATCATGTCATTACTTGGTGAAGTTCTTCCGGTGGGTATTCACTATTCGCAAGTTTCTAATAGTGTACAACAAGTACAGCAAGTCCACTTGTATGGTGTAAGAAAATCCTTCAAGTACAGACAAAAAAATACTATCATTCAAATATATTAAACACATATTCCATTGGTGTGTATGTAGGTACCTATATCTATATTTGTGTTATGTATACTTAACTTTTCGAGTATTCATAACCGTACCCAATATAAGACTAGTTATAATAACGAACAAATATTTCCTTGTAAAATGATTGTATAAACCAATAGTAATCACGTATATATTAAAATATTATTATATAACAATATATTATTTATAAAATAACTATGACAGTACAGCACGCAGTTAAATTATAAGAGTTTTTATGTAGTTCATTGAACTTTATTTAATATTTATACCATAGATAGTAGGTACCATAACATTTAAATACCATTTCTCAAATAGTTTAGTAGGTATAATAAAATGTACAAATGAAAAAAAAAATACGATATCGAAAGCTGTTGACAAACCTACGTGTTGTACTTACCAACAAATATCCGATTCAATTATATTATAATTCTAGTGATAATTTCACTTCTGAAAAGACCCCCCTCAGAGGGCCCTGTATATGTTGACCGTGTCCCCTCTCGCTTTATATGATATACCTACTACGTTATACAAACACCCAATTATTTAAATCGCAGAATTACCATTTACGATTTAAGAAAAAATTTTCTAAAGCCACCACGAAATATTTCTACTGATGGCCTTGCCTGTAAAGGCTCTTCACTGCGTTATTTTGTGGTTCTGCTGCAATTGTATAATATAGTGACCAAAGAAGTGAAACTGGTTAGATAACACTATGTTTTAAAATCGAGCCAAGCGACCGGTAGCCGACTGACGTAAAATACCTATAGGTAGTATTCTGCCTATGATCATAGCCGATGATAGTTGTAGTAAGGTACCTATTACAAATTTCAACGCCAAGGTCACCAATAATTATTGCGACGTTTTACTTGCTTTTCAGGAACTCACGGCAAGCACATGATATTATATTACTTTCAATACTAAAGCACATCAAATCTAAACTAATACCACGTGAAGACATTATATGACGCTGTAGGCCTGGTAGGGGAACCTGTGTGTTATCCTTGTCAAGCCCAACCTCCCGCGATTCGTCGCTATAGTTGAAAATAACAGTAATAATAATATAATTATATATACGAGTACGGCGGCGCACCGTCGACGGTCCGCGTGAACTGCATTAGTGTGTGTCCGTGATTCGGCGGCGCTAGGTTGTTTTTTATTGGGATAATACTTGTACAGATAGTTTTTTTTTTTTTTAAATAGTATTTATTTTTTATTTCACGAGCTCTTATCGACACCGAACAGCGCTTTTTTTGATCCGGTATAGGTCGTAGAAGAAAATAATAATATGTATTATAACCTATGATCGTTACATCACCATTCACGGACAATCGTCGTAAGACCGCGTTCGTAATTTTTGCGCAGACGCTGTTGCTAGAGCCGTATACTCGCTGTTATTATTTAACTGACATCTGTTGAAACGTAAGTAGAACTTAAATTAATCACAAGTCATTATATTATTAGGTAGGTACATGACTATAACATGTCTTTTCAATATTATGTAAACTGTATATAATATTATTTACAACATATTAACCTAATAATATATTAATATTAATATGATATTGTATACTTATTCCATTTATATTATATTTTATTTACGAAAAATGAATTTTTTTTTAAAGTAAACTCATATCCACATTTATTAAATATCAAATAGGGTTCACCTGATCACATTTTATTATTTTAACTAGGTAGGTAAATGAATAATTATATTATATAAATTATATTATCAAATAATTGCCTATATAGTCCCCAATTTGAGCAGCTATAGGGTGGCTCACATATGAATTTCGCTTATACTCGCGAAAATTGAATAATTATATTGATAATATATGAAGTTGAAAGGAGTACAATTTTAAAATTAAATACAATTTCTACATACACCAGCCAATCCACAGTGCGTTGTTATGAAATTTTGTTTTTCAATAAAAGAAAATAATTTTTAATTCATTATTTGTTATTTTAATGTACAACAAAATGGAATGACCGCATGTGTTTCAAGCTTAGACTTAAAAACTAGTCGACCAATATTGACGAAAGTTTCAGAGATTGTTTTTAAAGATATCACGAAAGTTTAGAGAGCGATTAGAACGACGATCGAAAATAGGTATACTAATAGTGCTATATCTAATCCGCCACAGGTGGATTTCTTATCTCAGTCTAAATTGTTAAAAAATCGAGGTACCTACTCCAATGCTGATTTGCACTAAATCTAAACATCTACACTAAAACTGAGATAAACCATACACCAATGTAGTGCCATATTTTATTTTTTTTCACTTTATCCAGGTCAAAGTCTGTTTATTTGATGAATTTGGTATAATAATTAATAATCGATTTTCCGATATAAATGATCTTACAAACAATATTGTAACTGAAATTAATAAACTATACATATACCTACTGGCTACTGATGATTTTTTTTCTTATAACAGTGGCTGACACATCTTTCCATACATGTCTTACTCGTCACTGTTTTTAATTTATGAAGACTATCATAATAAGATATTATGTATGGTCCACGTACATAAAATATATAATCTTAGACCTAGTTATTACATACTTACATTTAAACTAATTCTTAAATTATTACCCATTTGAGAATATTTTTTTTAAGTTATAGTAAAACACTAAAACATTAAGCAGGAATTTAAAAAAATTGTTTACTTCCATATAAATAGTTTTGAATCATAAAATAAATTTATTTTAATTTAATCATTTGAAAATAACTACTTTAAACTGTGCAATAATAAAAACTGAATAAATTATAATAAATGTTCGCTAAGCAGAATTGATTGTATTATTAATCGTTAATATAGTTTTAAAAACTAATTTCTAATACATATTATGTAAGTTAACATTTCAAAGTACCTACTACCTACTAACTACAGCTATACAAGATGATTCTTTCAAAAGCTATTGTTTAAGGATTCTTTTCCGTGGTTGCGAAAAATTGAATTCTTAACGAGTAATTAATTAGCTTATAAGTATATTAACGTTTATATTAGCGAAGTAGTGGACCAATATTTTGCGGGTACCCCTAAACCACTCCTGTCATCAAAACTTATAAGTAACTAAGTTATAATGAGTTATCATATAATATTATTAACTAAGTAATTGTTCGAAATTATATTTTAATTTATAGAAATTCTCTTAAAAATATTCTGTTTGGGAATATAAAACTAAAAAAGGAGGAAAGTATAAACTTCCTATATACTCGTAGATAACCACTCTGCTATACATATATGTCTATAGTGCATCTCGTTATTGAGTAGTTAAGTCACTGTAATGGATGAGGTAAATTTGAATTCAATGGTAAATATTAAATACGAAAAACGATTCTGATCGAAGGCTGTCCGTAGCCTATATTATTAAGTATATGTTTTGATATATTGCTATAATTTTAATTTATTTTGCTAATAGTAATACGATAGGTTGCGTTAATTTTTGACGGAAACATTCCATATATTAATTAAAATATATAATAATGTATACCGTTATAGAAAAAATGGTAAAAAGTACCTAATACATCAAGTTTTGAGCCCTAGTTATTTTAGTTTATTATTTATTATATATGTATTATTACTTACATCAATATTTAAACATAAAATTCTAAATCATAATTTCAGTAACGAACAATGATATATAATAAGAATTTATTCTTGATACCTACATATTTTATGAACATGATATTTACGATGGATGTAAATAATATATAAATAATTAATATTAATGGTTAAGAATGTAACATAACTTCACAATTTTACACCTATCTTGAAAGTGATTAAAACAGATGATGACCATTTGAAGAAAATAAATTTACCTACACTATCAGTTGTTTTATAAATAATTTATATGAATATAATATACTGTAAAGAAAAAAAAAATTTTTTTGTACCTGAAATGTACCGCACCTATGCATTAAGAACATGACTTATTCGGCGACTACGATTTTACCCTCTTATATTTATTTTACAATTTTACATGTAAAGAATATTTGTCTTAATTAATCCAAATTATAAGCATAAGATAACCGATTAAAATTAAGAAAAACGTTTATTTTAATATTATTCCAACAAATATTCAGTTTAAATGTGTGTAGTAGTGCCAAATTTATAACAATTAATATATTATCATATTAACTTATTTTGCTATTTTTTTAATGTTTAACTTCATTACATAAACTATACATTTTACGATAATACTATTGGTTATCCATGCCAACTACCTACTACTACCAATTACCTACATACTAATAATTAGTAATAATAATAAACTAGCGAGTTTTGTTAACGAATTCAATTTCTGTACAAACTCATTTGCCGTAGTAGGATTATATTATATTTGTAAGCCAATTTCAATTAGCTTTCTGAAAGCTCTATATTTATTTACCTATACCATATTATTTGAAATTACATTGATTATAGTGAAAACAATTTTCCGCAGTTTGAACACTTTAATCAAAATCGTTTAAAATGTTACATAATGTAGGTACCAATCGTTTTGAAAATATAAATATTGACTTAATAACTAAATAATATTTGTTACTTGTTAGATATGTACAATGTACACAAGTCGTTAAAATACACAATCACATAATGTTAATATATTGTATATAAAAATAAATAACTTAAGACATAAGTATAACGCAATTATAAAGCCAAATTATAAATTTCATATAGTTGAATCTTTGATAAGCGAATCATATTTAAAAATATACCATTGTTGATTGTATTATATAATAAATAATAAAATGGAATTCATTATACAGTCATACAAATAAATAATAGTGATAAGGAAACATATTTTTTCGTCGTAGGTCGGTACACGTAATAATTGCCTCAATAGTACTAGCTATTTCCTACCTAATTCATTTTCAAACAGAATACATATTAGCAGAGAGCATTTTTAAATGTCGTAAATTTTAAATATAATAAATAATAATTCACCAGGTAAATAAAATGTAAGGTAATTGAAGTATAATCAGGTAATATTTGAAATTTGAATGTCAAAAAGACACATTTCAATAATGCTATGGTGGCGGAAGGATTGTTTAGTGATAAATATTCATTGATCAACGAAAAGTATCTTCCCACATCTCTCACATTCTAATAGAATTTTTTAATTTTTATATATCCAAAAGACCAAAAGTCTTATATCCTATAACAACTATAACAAAAATGTGTGTTTTTGTAACAAACTTTTCTCTTATTTCTATTTTTGTGCAAAATAAATATTTAAAATCAATATAGGTACCTATGTGGCTATGTATTAGTAAGAAATGTGATACTATGATGTACATCATAGACGAAACATTCATAGTTGGTGATGCAAATTGGTACGACCAAGAGAATTAATGTATCAGTGATGCCGATTCAGAGAAATAAAACTATGGTTGACCATATTATTGTAAATTAATTAAATTAATAATATTATTTATTTATTGTAATAGGTAAAATACTAAAATAGTAAAATGTATAACTATAAAGGTCAAAAGTTATCATATATATCATATTATCATATCAAAGTGTTGATGGTTTTTTCAGTATAGGTATACTAACGTAATAGGTACCTGCAGTAATCAGTTTATGACAAAATAGTATTTTTTTGTGTAACTTAATAACGAATAACAGTAGTTACATGAAATTTTCACAAAATGTCTATGTTATCATCTTTTATATATTATGATAACATTTTCAACATAATTTGTATATTTTTGAGCTTTTTATAAACATTTAAATTTTTTTTTTAGTTTATATCTAAAAATTACGATAAAAACTATTCTTTGGGTTAAAAAGGTTGGGAAATTAATATAAGGTTCTTCGTAAGTTGAAACTATAGAAGCTTAATAATATTAAATATATGTACGTACCATTTTCTTTGTAAGTATTAGAATTTCAAATTTTATGAAAATTCATCAAAATCACGAAAATTTAATTATACGATTTTGGTTTATGACTTTTTAAATGTAAGATTATTACAATAATAACAATACATATGACTCAAATAGACGACTATACTATTTGCATCTAGCCCAACCATGATTTTAGTGTCTAGATGATCCACCCCTTTGCGTTTTGGTCTGCAAAGCGACATTACAATATTTAGATACGCATATACACAACATAACATTGCGTCATAATTTATTTACTTGCGCAGATGAAGTACGTCGGGCTGCTCTTGGTGGCCGTCCTGGGCGCGCTGTCTGCCACTGACGGCGCCAACATCCTAGGCGTGTTCCCCATCAACGGCCGCAGCCACTGGGTGGTGTACGAGAGCCTGATGAAGGCCCTGGCGGCGCGCGGCCACAACGTGACGGTGATCACGGCGTTCCCGCAGAAATCGCCGCTGGCCAACTACACGGACATCGACGTTTCCGGGACGTTGCCGTCCGCGGTGAACACGGTCGGCATCGAGTTGGTGCTCAAATACCTGGCCAGCGTGTTCGCTAACCAATGGTTCATCGCTGACCATCAAATGAATATCTGTCGGAAGACCCAGAAGCTGCCCGAAGTGCAAGCGCTACTCCAAAGCGGCATCAAGTTCGATGCGGTCAGTGCGATTTTGTTATTTTTCACCCGTCGTAGTATCATTATTATACGTTAATATAATAATATAAACTGTGTACCAGAAATGCTCGACCATAATATGGTCGCGAATAATTTTGAGTAGGTCACCGAAAATTAGTCATAACAAATATTATTATAATATGAGAAAAATAAATTAAGAAATTAAGAAAAGTAGATTATTTTAGCTATGGTAATTAAAAAAATTAAAGTGATGGGAATCAAACATTGTTTTCAAAAAGGTCACATGAAAAATTGGGTAAATATCTAGGGTTGCCAACACACAAAGATTACGAACTGATGTTGCTACGATTGTCTTCGTCATCGCGCAATAGCAGCTATCATAGTAGGTACCTTTAATTATATTTTTTGTTATTTAATATGACGAGTGACGATAACATATGTCTATATTTATAATTTCATAAACTAAAGCATCTAAAAATGTAGTATTACAACTTAGCAAGTACTTATAGGTAAGTAGTTCAGACTATGTAAAAATATTTCTTTGAAAAACACAAACATTTAACAGTGTTATGGGTGTCTGTTTATTAAAAAAATCTTAAATCACTATACGTACTCATATATGCAGTTACAGTATTAAATTGTAATGCATTTAATTTTAAGTATAATGTTGTATAAATTCACTCGGAGACGAATTATCCGTCAAAATGTAAACTTCATAAGTTCACAATTATTTCTCTCATTATAACACGCCTATGCGTGTAACGTGTGATTTTCTACAAACGGTAAAAACTTAATTATAATTCGAAATTACTTAAACCGCATACAAGTATGCGACATAATACAATTTATTTAAGAAGACAATAATTAAATAATTAATGAATAGGAAATATAAAACTAACTAAATTAATATAAAATATTAATTTAGTATGGAATAATAATAAAATGTAATTTTAAGAAATTCAAATATGTTACACGATAAATGTGTACTATACATGAAAAGTAATGGACTAATGGACTATGGTGTAAATAAAACAATAGTTTTCAAATCTTTTAATACTTCTATGTTTCATTTAAATTGTTTATTGTTTATTTGTTTCGATACTGACTTATTAAAGTCGAAGCAACGATAATGATTATTATTATTTATTTTTGTTTTTAGGTTTTCACAGAAATATTTGGAGCTGATTGTGATGTTGGATATGCTTACCATTTCAAGGCACCCCTATTGTCCATTATGTCCAGCTCACATCTGCCTTGGAGCTATGACCGTGTAGGTGGCCCAGACAACCCGTCTTACATACCAACGATCGTAACGAGAGCCGCTGGAAAGATGAACTTTAAAGAACGTATGATCAACACTTTGTACTATATATACTTTAAAATGGCGTGGAAGTATTACAGTGAGTGGCCAGCAAATGAACTGTTGAAAGAGAACTTCGGACCGGACACACCTCACATCAACGAAATAGTTTACAACACTTCCATGGTGTTTGTCAATGGCCACTTTTCCTTGGACGGACCACGGCCTCTAGTTCCCAACATGGTGGAAATTGGTGGAATACATGTTAAATCCCCCAGGCCCATACCCAAGGTAAATACTGACCACTCAATAAAATGTATACAAATATACATTTTGTTTTTGTTTTAAATTGAACGCGGTTCTAAGAATTTTACGATTAAAAAAAACGAACAGGGCATAGGTTCCTGCTGCGGACTGCAAATACAAGGCGTTAGCCATTCGTCTAACTCCACTCACCATGGTGAATAGAGTGATTTATTAAGGGAAAAAAAATAATTGAAAGCAATAATTGAACCATGTTTAATTATACATCATCAATATTTTTAAACTGTTAGGAACTACTGGGACAACGATGGCCTCTATAGAATACTACAATATGAAGATCCGAGATCTACCTATAGATATGGTCCCTCGAATCTTTTTGATCAACTCTTGCACTATAAAAGAACATCACCAATATATCACTCGCTCATTATTATACAAATCTCTAAATACTTGAACGAATAATTATTTATCCACTAGCTCAAATAATATTTAAATTAAATTAAAATTGATATTAATAGGTACTTCAAAAATATTTCATAAATTAAATCTAAATAGCATTTTACATAAATATCACATTTATTTTAACAGACTGATGAAATAAAATAAAATAACAAGCTAAGCTATTATCGTTTCTTGAATTAGGTACCAGGGACCCAATTCTTGAAATGGTGGCAGGTACCTATGGAATTAAATTATACAAAAAATGTGTAGTATTTATTTTTATTTATAACAATAAATAATTCCAATAAACAATACATTTTTTAATACATTATAATTTCTAATATAGACGTGTAATAACTAATAACTAATATTAGGTACGCTTCTAATACCTAGTTTAAATATTTCTGTATTATGTAATTCGTAATATGATAAAAATAAGTTTAACTTTTTTTAATATATTAAATTACTTTATGTGGTTTTGAAACAAATAAATAATTAATAAGGTATACTATTACTCAATTTCAAAACTAAGCAGTGGACAAATCACATTCTCACAAACTTACAATCTATACAAAATTTAATAACAATAAATCATGAGGATACATGAAGAAAAAGGGTGGGTAAGTGGATGTCGCTCTGCTGTACAGTAGGTTACAAGTGGGTCACTGTATAATGGATGGTATTAAATTTGAATTCAATGATATAATATCATTGTATAAGAAAAACGATTCTGAGCGGTGACGGTATGTCAGTCTATGTATAAGACATATTATATACATATCTATGGTATTAAACAAAAAATTGACCTATAATAGGTACCTATAATAAATTCCAAACTAATCATATCACAATATCCATTAGATACTTATAACGCGTTATACATCAACAAAAACCGTGATACTATCATAGATATATAATAGTACACTTTAGAAGTTTCAAGTACCCACGAATAATATTATTCAATCACAACAAAATAACTAAAATCATAATTCTTGGTTTAAATATGAAATTTTGTCTAAATTTGAAATTAAAATGTCTGTAAAAAATAAGTGTGTTTATATATTTTTTAGATTTTTTGGTTACAGTATGAATTATTTAAGAGAATCTTTGTTTTAAATTTTCAACTCTTAGTTATAAAAACTGAACATTTTATAATTTTTAATTCCAACGATTGATAATTTTCGATATTTTGATAAATTTTGTCAAAATTCCAACTTTAAATGCTTATAAAAAAAAATCGTGCCTATGTATTTTTAATATTTTTCAACGGATATTGTAACAATATATCAGGAGCCTTGTATTAAATTTTTACACTTTTTGGCCAAACAGATAAAACTTTATTGATATTTATAGAAAAAAAAACTAAAAAAATTGAAAGCTGTAAATGTCCATAAACAGCTCAAAAAGAGTCAAAATATTTTCAAAATTGTATGGTGTATAGAAAATGCTAATTTAAACATTCAGTGAAATTTTCATGTATCTACAGTTGTTCGTTTTTGAATTGCAACAAAATAAAGAAATCGCTACATGAGTAATCGAGTGAATATCCAATGTTGTAAAAATTTGAATTTCAAACGCTCATAAAAATTTAACTTGACTGTCCGGTAGAGATTTTTTTATTGATAATGGTAGATAATCTTATAAGGAATCTTGTGTTTCATTTTCAAATCTTAGATTTAAAAAGAAAAATTTTTACGAATTCTTAACTCAAAATAATTTGCTAATTTTCGTGATTTTTCCATATTTTGTCAATTTTTGAACTTTAAATGCTTATAAAAAAAAATTGTGACTAAGGATTTTTAATATTTTTCATCTGCCTTTGAAACAACATATTAGGAGCCTTCTATTAAATTTTCAAGCTTTCGCAACCAACAAATAAAATTTTATTGATATTTTTAGAAAAAAAACTAAAAAAAAATGGAAAATGAAAATGTCCCTAAACAGTTCAAAATAAATCAAAATATTTTGAAAATGTTATCGTGTATAGAAAATGCAATTATAAACAACCAGTGAAAATTTCATGTATATACGTTCATTTGTTTTAGAGTTACACCAATAACCAAAATCGATTTTTTGGAAAACCAATTTTGCGTAAAAATTCCCGTTTTTCCTTAATTTTTATGTTGTTTTTCCCGGCGCTTGTGAAAACTACTGGGAAATTTAAATTTTGACCTCCCCAATGCACCAACGATATTCACTTTCCAATCGAACAAGATACTAAAGTCGAAAATCGAAGCATTATTTCGACTACTTATCGTGTACACAGATACAAAAAAAATAAATAAACACACATCATTGTAAAATCAATACATTTATCGTTCCACTCAGAATCTAAAAAAAGAATAGGTAGTGTAAATATATGAATTTTAAAAAAATATAACTAATTAGAAATTGATTATGTGAAAAATGCACATACTATTATACGCATACCTACTAGTAGTACGCGCAACTATAAAGTGACGTACTTATACATCATGTTACACATGTATTAACACTTATCCAGTTATTCACTTACATATAGGTATTGGTCCTTATTAACAATTTCTTTAGTAATTACTAATTTATAGAATTTTTGTAAACAGGACATATTGAAGTTCATCGAAGACTCACCGAATGGAGTTATGTTTTTCACGTTTGGGTCTCTTATTCGTATATCTACTCTACCACCAAATGTATTGCAAATGTTTAAGGATGTATTCGCAAAATTACCCATCAGAGTCTTGTGGAAATACGAAGAAGAAATGCCAGACAAACCTGACAACGTGTACATAAGCAAATGGATGCCTCAAAGAGACATTTTGAGTATGTAATAAGACAATAAGTTTATGGTTTATATAACAGTATATTATGATACATGTAAAGAAAGATATCACGTATTTAAATGTAATTTCAGATGTGAAATTGTCCCTCCAAATTCACCATGCATATCTATAGGTACCTACTGCAGAGTGATTCACCAACTATGCTTACTCATATTTCATCCTATAACAATGAAAATGTTGATTTATTGAATAATTATTTAGTATACTTAAAGACTATATTTTCAGACAGTTAGTTTTTCAATACCATTTAAGGAGTTACCTGTAGAGGAGGTACAAACTTATTTCGAGAACCACCATTTTTACAGATTTATTTTTTGAAATTTGAACAGTTTATTTAACTTTTATACAGTATTTCTTTTATCATTGAACACTCATCATTTAAAAATATTATTTTACATAGTTTCAAGTCGTTTACAAAACAACGTTTTTATTAAAAATTATATTTTTAAATATTTTTTATTCTTATAATTTTTTAAGTTTTTTACTTTTTTGAATGATAACATATAGTTTTAATTTCATATTACAAAGCAGAATATTTATCTAAGTATTTCGAAACATAAAAATCGAATTTAGGGAGAGTAGTTTATGAGTTATAAGTATTTAAAATTTTGATGAGCGGTGTGGTGTGGTACGGGGTTATCCCGTGAAATGTTTGTCCACTACTCCGCTTATCAAAACTTAATATAAAAATTCCTGTCTGAGGGGGGCAGTGAAATGCAAATATGAACAAATATTGGTAACCATGACCATTGCTTATTGAATCCCTCTGTATATTATAAATTACTGTTATATATGGGCATAAATCATAAAATAATTCATACATATATAACGGCTATAACGTTTATTATGAACACAATTAAATACAGTTTTAAATTTCAGGTCATCCAAAAGTACGACTGTTTATGACCCACGGTGGATTGTTAGGGATCATAGAAGCTGTACATTCGGGCGTACCCGTCGTAGGCATTCCATTTTTCTTCGATCAACCTAGAAATATATTAAAACTGGTACAACAGGGTTCAGGTATTATATTGGACTATGAAACTTTGACGAATGATATTCTATACAACGCTATTACAACAATAGTTAACAATAACAGGTGAGACTGTAAACAGTGTAAATACAAGAATTATTATTGTCATTAAGTACGACATTACCTAGTGTTTCCATAATATTATTATTCATTTTCATTAATCATTTGTTTGATCATAATTCTAAAATCATACAACGATAAAATTGTGATAAATTAATTTTATATGTATTCAAATATTGTAATTAATTATTTTTATCCAGTATAATATTATAATAGTGCACATATTTTTTCCAGTTACGCAATAAATGCGAACAAATTAGCAAAACGGTTCAAAGACAGACCATTAAACGCAACGGAAACAGCCGTCTACTGGACAGAGTACGTAATAAGACACAAAGGGGCGAAACACTTGAGGACCGCGGCCGTTGGAATGCCTTGGTGGAAGTATTACTTAGTAGATGTCATCGGTTTTATCTTGCTAATCATTTTTGTTGTATTGTATCTAATTTACTTTGTGCTAAAAGCTATCTACAAGAAATTATTCAAAAAGACCGTTCCACCCAAAAAGAAGGAAAAGAAAAATTGAAACATTCAATTCGTATAAACTGTACCTGAATAAAATACAAATGGTACAAAACTGTTTAACCCTATTTATTTTTGTAATACGTTTTTCTTCAACGGTGTGAGTTGAAATAGTTTCTATCAATATTATATAAGTACTTGGTGTCTGGACCATACTCATATCAAGGGTACATGAATATTATGTTGCCTGCAAATCGGTTAATTTTAAATTGTATACTGTATTTACTGAGTTTTAGCTATATTCTATAATAAAATTATGTACTATCTTTTGAATAATTTTCATTAATACCGATAAATACTTACTACCATAGTAGGTACCTACTGTGTAGAAATTGCATACGTATTATGCTTACCTATCTGAATGTTTTAATATTGTACACAATTTTTCGAATAAAATTATCTATAAAAAAAATAACTACCTATAAGTGTATTTTATAGTTTTGGAAATGAAAATACTATTTACTACCATAAGTTATGTATGCATTTATTTTATTTTTAAATATTCTTTATATGATCAAATTTTCTAAATAAAAATATTTTAAATGTACCTATGCAATTTAATACTGTTTGTGATAATAGCTATACAATCAAAACCATATCAATACAAATTTTAATTTGGAGTAAACAAAAATTCTGAAATTTAGTACTAATTCAAAACAAAATTACTGCAAATAAAGAAACCCACTAATATCCACAATATGGCTCAATATAATTACCTAATATCTAATTAGAAGCACTCAACCACAATAAACTAGACCACGGTTCTAGTGCACAAGTCCGATAATTGATAAGCTATTATTTTTGTTAAGTCAGCATTTGACACAACAGATAAAAAATTAATATTAATAAAAATTACATATTATAAACATAGCCATCGTGATATTATACTAGGTATTTTAAAACCTCGAGTTCAATAAATGATTTAAACGTGTGTCAATGAGAAAGTGATATTATACATGTAAGTTCACTGTTCTGATACAAGTATTTTAAGTATTTTTTCTTGTTCGGAAAAATTCCATCATGCATAATATTGAATATGCTAATACAAATTTACAGTAATTTCCAAATCAATATGGCCTTATTTTTCCAAACAGTTAAATAATTTACCATATCAACTGAATCAAATAAAAACTTGTAAGTATAAAAAAATATTTAGAATATTTATCTTATGAAGTAAAACATAACAATATTTTTAGTAATAACTAATAAATTATAGTTCTTAAATCTGATTGTTTCTGTGTGAACAGTGATCATGTGAATTATTAGTTGAATATAACAACATATATTGGCCATTGGGTAATAGCCAACGGGTATAAATGTCTAATATTATGGTATTATATATAATTTACAATACCTACTGAGCAGTGAGAACATTGAACACACTTGATTATTTATTTTCTGGACTTAATTTGACCGTTCAAGTCTTTTTTAAACTACAATTTTCATTGTCTATTTTTCCCACAAAAGTTTTTTTTTTTAAATATAAAACTCATATTCTTTCATAAACTGTTTAAACATTTGATTTGATTTGATTTCAATTATTTTTTTTCTTTAACAAATTCTTCAATCTACATTACATGATTTTTTTTTATACGTTATTCATACTACGTTACGCCATAATTATCCATTGCATAGGATTCTTAGGTTGGATAACCTGGAGTGACCTTTGTCTACATCCTAGATAGTATTTATATTTACTTAAATTATTAATTATTGTTATAATCTGTTACCTATATTATATGTATTACTGAATACTGTTTCACTATGCATTATTTAAGTTGATCATATTTCATACTCATTGTATTTTTAATAGCCGTTCGGCGTTTATATTGTAATAAATAAAATAAATTATAATAATTAAAACACCCAAGAATAATTTTTAGGACAATTTAAATGGTTTTAAAAATGCAATTGCGATTTGCGACACTTTTGTCGATATATCATCAATAATTTGATATTATTTTAGATTCTGAGTGAAACGATGAATGTATTGATTTTACAATGATGTGTGTTTTTTTATTTTTTTATTTTTTTATTTTTTTTGTATCTGTGTACACGATAAGTAGTCGAAATAATGCTTCGATTTTCGACTTCAGTATCTTGTTCGATTGGAAAGTGAATATCGTTGGTGCATTGGGGAGGTCAAAATTTAAATTTCCCAGTAGTTTTCACAAGCGCCGGGAAAAACAACATAAAAATTAAGGAAAAACGGGAATTTTTACGCAAAATTGATTTTCCAAAAAATCGATTTTGGTTATTGGTGTAACTCTAAAACAAATGAACGTATATACATGAAATTTTCACTGGTTGTTTATATTTGCATTTTCTATACACGATAACATTTTCAAAATATTTTGATTTATTTTGAACTGTTTAGGGACATTTTCATTTTCCATTTTTTTTTAGTTTTTTTTCTAAAAATTTCAATAAAATTTTATTTGTTGGTTGCGAAAGCTTGAAAATTTAATAGAAGGCTCCTAATATGTTGTTTCAAAGGCAGATGAAAAATATTAAAAATCCTTAGTCACAATTTTTTTTTATAAGCATTTAAAGTTCAAAAATTGACAAAATATGGAAAAATCACGAAAATTAGCAAATTATTTTGAGTTAAGAATTCGTAAAAATTTTTCTTTTTAAATCTAAGATTTGAAAATCTAATACAAGATTACTCATAAGATTGTCTACCTTTATCAATAAAAAATTTCTACCGGAAAGTCAAATTAAATTTTTATGAGCGTTTGAAATTCAAATTTTTACAACATTGGATATTCACTCGATTTCTCATGTGGCAATTTCCTTTTTTTGTTGTAATTAAAAAACGAATTACTGTAGATACATGAAAATTTCACTGAATGTTTATATTAGCATTTCCTATACACCCTACAATTTTGAAAATATTTTGACACTTTTTGAGCCGTTTACGGACATTTTCAGTTTTCAATTTTTTTAGTTTTTTTTTCTATAAATATCAATTAAGTTTTATCTGTTGGGCCAAAAAGTGTAAAAATTTAATACAAGGCTCCTGATATATTGTTACAATATCAGTTGAAAAATATTAAAAATACATAGGCACAATTTTTTTTTATAAGCATTTTAACATCGAATTTTGATAGAATTTTTCAAAATCTCGAAAATTATTAATCATCGTAATTAATAAATTATAAAATGTTCAGTTTTTATAGCTAAGGATTGAAAATTTAAAACAAGATTCCACGTAAGTAGTTAATTCTCTTACCGAAAAATCTAAAAAATATACAATCACAGTTTACTTTTATAGTCATTTTATGTTCAAATTTGGACGAAATTACATATTAAAAAACCTAGTTATTTTGTTGTGATTATATAATATTATTCGTGGGTACCTACTTGAAACTTCTAAAGTGTACTATTATATATATATGATAGTATCAGGGTTTGTTGTTGATGTTGATGTATAACGTGTTATAAGTACCTAATGGATATTGTGATAATGTGATATGATTAATTTGGAATTTATTATAGGTCAATTTTTTTTTTAATACCATAGATATGTATATAATTTGTATTAAACCTAGACTGACATACCGTCTTCGCTCAGAATCGTTTTTCTTATACAATGATATTGTATCATTGAATTCAAATTTAATAGCATCCATTATACAGTGACCCACTTGTAACCTACTGTACAGCAGAGCGACATCCACTTACCCACCTTTTTTATTTTGTTTCACTTTTTTTGTTTTATCACTATTTTTAATATTTTTCACTTTTTCTTTTGTGTTTTTAATTACATCATATTTTATAAACATTCCGATTTCAAGTTTCAATTAAAACTGCATTATTTTAAGCGTTTATGTACTAATTTTTAATTTTGATTAATTTAAATTCAATGATAAATCATTGCGTACAAAAATATATAATATGTGATATCGAATACCAATATAGACTATCTTACAAAGACTACATGTCTATATTATACAAACACATTTTCAGATGAACTGCCAAAAATTATTTAATGTACACTAGAAAAATCTAAAAATAAGCATAATTATTTAACCATCAAATTATTTGTTTAGTTCAGTTTTAAAATATTGAAATTTGCTCAATTTTTAAAATAACGTATGATATCTAAATCACACAGAAAAAACCATTGAAAACCTGGGACCACAATTTGAATCAATAAATAAAAAATAATAAATCTATAAATCTGCAAAAAACATAAATTATACATAATTACAAAATAAATAATTTAGATACTAAGAAAATGCTAGCACAATTCTTGGGGAAGTCTCTCCAATGGGCGGCCTTCTTTTCGGCCAAAATGTACCCTTCCCTTTTTGGCCAGTGACACTTTTCAGCCAAAACTTACCGTTCCCTTTTCGGCCAGTAATAAGTTTTCTTTAAATTTACAATTATAACAACTGAAATTAAAAATTATTATAATTAATTAAATATGATTAAATATGTGATTTTTTTTTTTTTAATATTATTACCAACAACTATGTGAAAAAATAATAAAATAAAACAATTGGCAATAAACTGTTATAACACATTACATTAATCAAATATAGATTAATTTAGCTCTTATAATACCTATATATAATAATAATTATGATAAGAAAATATGCATTCATGAATAGGTAGGTATGTCAAAAATTAAGATAAATTTTTATTTTTTATAATTGTATGATATTTGTTTGACAAATTTATAACTAAATATTTTAGCATTTTTGAAGTCTTCAATGTAAGCTTTATTTAGTCTTTTCCATTCCACATTTTTTCCATCACGATGGTTTTTAAAATGTTGATCTTTTAATTTTTATGTAGGTATATAATATCTGTTTGAACTTCATTAATAAGAACGGTTGTTATAATTGTAAATTTTAAAGAAAACTGTAGGTATTGGCAGAAAAGGGAACGGTAAGTTTTAGCCCAAAAGTGACACTGGTCAAAAAGGGAAGGGCACATTTTGGCAGAAAACGGTAACTCTCACTCTAATAACCTCCATGGCATCGTTTTTATAATTTGTATGTACCTTCGCCACAAAGCAATAACCTGTTTAATGTTTACTATCCTCCCCTAGGAAAAAACCTGATATATTAGACATATTTATCCCCAAAATACAGAGCAATTTATACTGCTTAATCAATAATATTTTAGATTTGAATTCTGATTATCCATCTGTAATACTCAATGTGTCCCCCAGGAATCGCAAAAAAAAGCCCAAAAAAAATAAACACACCAACAAAAAAAAGCCCAGAAATATAAATATAATTGTGAACACAGGTATACTCTACTCCTAATTAGTAATTACGATGTACCTATAACAAAATATAATAATATATTATAATGAAAATAATAATTAATTGTTAATTGTATAAAATATATATTGTAAATCAAATAAAAATATAAATATGAACACAATATTATGTATACGTCATGATATATTGTGTTATAAGTTATAAGTATTGTGTTCATATTTATATTTATATTTTTATTTGATTTACAATCTATATTTTATACAAGTAACAATTAATTATTATCTTCATTATAATATATTATTATATTTTATTATATGTACATGGTAATTAGACTAATTACTAATGAGGAGTAGGGTATACATGACGTGTTCACATTTATACTTATATTTCTGGGCTTTTTTCCCGCCTACCGTCCCCCAGTCGCCACGCCTTTTGCACATATTAAAATATTGAACCACCTAGACTTTTTTCATTTTTAACTGACCGTCTTGGATTTCAAAATATCCTGATTCCTGAATCATATTAATGCTGTTCTTAATTAATTAGCTTCTTCCTTAATAAATGCTAGCCCTGAATAATATTACATCCCAACGAAGTATCGCACAAAATTATCTCGAATATTTTCTAGTAAAAAATCGACAGGTTTAACCGGATTATAACAGCTAAAGTTGATAACTGTTTATCAAACAAGGCCTTAATACTTCTAACATATATTTTTAATGTTTTTATAATACTTTCATATTTCCAATCCTATGGAAATCTAAATTTCTCACAAACAATAATGTTACCTATGCAGCCGGAATAAATCTCCAGGTAACCCAACTTCATATAAATCTATAGGTAAGCCTATTATACCATACTATGTATTCTTACATTTGCAAAAGACGCAAAAGGTTCAATCCTCAAACCAATTTCTTCATACTTACTATACTTACTATCATATATACTATACACTTCAAGTATAGCTATAATGCTAGAGTATAAGCTGGAGTTCCTCAAGTCGGTTTTTTTTCGTCTCTATTGTTCATTATATGATATGCTTTCACCCCTCTCAAAATACTCTTATCGCTGACTAATTATAGCCGATGACAAAGTCATATTATCAAATAATATCAATAGACATAATCATCCTCGGCCAATTTACAATCCCATTTAATCTACTTTTTAATGGTACAAAAAAAAGGCAAATTTAATTTAACCATAATAAATCCGTTCACACGATTTTCGGACTTTGTCATAATACCTTATATTACCATAAATAATGTACCTATCCCTTCTCTTGACACTGTTGAATATTTATGCCTCAATCTCGATAAATGATTAACTCGGCCAAATCATATTAAAATTTAAGACAAGATTAACTTTTACATTTATATCTATAAGAACAATTTATGAAGGATCAATTACATTCTCAAGCTTTGGATTTAAATTTAAAAATATTTTGAGCTACTAAAATAAACTTCAAATTTTTGTGATTGTGACGAGTGACATCATAATTTGAACTTGACTTCTTGCTTTATATTTTTAACATTTACTACTTATGGGGAACCTTATCTATATACAATTTCAATTAACTTATTTATCATAACTATATTAAAATGTACATTTTACTAAATTACTTTTATGAGTAACACAAAATTATAAATATATATATACCTATGTTCTACAAATATTTTATTAACCAACTTACAACAGATCTTTGATTTTTAGATGAAACCATTTTTAATTTCTTATGCTAGGCTTATCCTCGACTTTGGTTGATGTCTCGTTCACTTTGTTTCAAAATGTTTTTATAAAGTCTTATTATAGATATTAATAGGTACTCGATAAAATATATTCTACATTATACTATTATATTATATTCTATAGTCTATTCAAAAACTTTAATCATTCATTTTTTTTTTAATACTATAAATAAACCGAGCTCTAGGTATATACAGAATCTTTTTTTTTCTTAACTAGTACACTACTATATACATATTCTGCTCTGATATAAGTAAAGAATAATACTTAAGTGCTTAACACAGGATGAATACGAGTTTCTGATTTTTAAACATTATACATTTATACCATTAATTATTATAAATATGTATTTATAGTCAATGATTATAGGTACTTACTCATAACTCATCTCTAAAATTAGTAGCTGACCAGATGTCTTTTCGATTGCCTATTACAATAGACTATTGCCTTTAGATTTTACAAAAATATAATTGAGTTACCAACCCAAGACTTAATAAAATCTAAAGTGGATCATCATATAATGGCAGGAAACAAATTTTAAAAATAGGATTGATTTAATGTCAATAATATCCGGTATAAAGAAATCAAAACAGGTGAAACGTTATTAAATTAAATTAAATTAATGACAATTAATGTAAGTAGTAGGTAGGTACTTACGCGTACTACTTACATTTATATTGTTCTCTGTCTGAATAGCTGCAGAATAATCTGTTTGTCCTAACTTTACATTTTTAAAGTAACAATTTTACTTTTTAGCAACATATATTTATACCGTTTTTGGGTAAACTAAGCCACAATCGTAATCGTTTTACACGTGCAGTGAGTTATATAAAGAGTATTAAATACACACACCCATGTGACACAAAAAATTATTGCAGGTACTTGACTTTTTCAAAATTAGTTTCCATATTATAATTAAATGTTTAAAAAATAATGCACAGTGGAAATAATTGTAGACCGTTATTGCCAAACCAGAAAATACTATTATTATTCTACCAGATACATTTTTCACGGGTACTTTGTTTCTGTTTGTCAGTACCTACCTGCTTTTGTTATACATTTACAGTAAATTGAACACGGTTGACGTTTCAATAGCAAGAATGACACCAGTTACTGCAGTCGTTGTTTAAGAAACAGGCATAGGATCAAAATCAAATAGAGGCCCGGTAATAAGTATGACATGTAACCAAATTAATTTTATATATATATATTTGTTTTCAATGTATTGCATAGTCATAGGTAGGTATTAGGTAAGTATAGGGACTGATAAATAAAATAATACAAACTAAAATTAAATAATAGAGGACATTTTTTTCCCAACATTATAGTAACATTATCATATAAATATCATTCAAAGGATACCATTTCTGTTTTATAACATTGGCTATGGAAACTACGTTGTTTATCATATAAGGTACGACTTTTAAAATTGGTGATGAGCTGAACTTGTCGTAGATACATCACAATTTAAACTAACTTTTGCAAAAAAAGAGGAAGTAGAAGGAACGTTTAAAATTGAGTTATCGACATTAAGTTTTAATATTTTTGGTTTTTGACTGTGGTAATAATGTACTTCAACTATGTATAGGTACATGTAGTCTATAAATACTATAATACTACCAAGTACCATCCTTATTTAATCCATCCACGTTGATTTTCGAACATCCTTGTAAAACTGTTAAGTAATTGTATATTATAAATAAAATACACAATAAATATACATATTGCACAACAAAAAACTAAAGCACAAAATTCAAAACAAACGTCTCAGCCACTCATATAGTCATGTCTCACTTGTAAACCGTTACACATAAATAATTGGTAGTCGGAAGGTACTAAACTATTAAATTCTTTAATTTTCTGGCAATATCATCTTATGTAATAGCGGCAAGTGCCGAAAGCAAACGCCTAAGTACGACATTATGTTCCATTTTGTTTTATTTCGATATAGGCAGCTCGTATCGTTTTATTATTTATTATATTAATTATATTAATAATGTAATTAAGAAATCATAAAAATAATAATAATGAGTAATGACAATTTTCGTCTTAAGGGTTTCACAAACCATGTAGGCTCGGACCTGGAAGGTGATCAAGGAACAGCGGTACTCGTGTATATATTAAAAGTAAATTTCATTTATAATATGCATAGTATGGTTGTTATTTGTAATTATTCAATGTACAATAAAAACGACCGTTGTCGTGTCGAAAAAAGGTGTATAGCAGACAGCAGTCGATGTTGTTTAAACAGGTGCATTAATCGCGTTAATCTGCAAGTTGTTTATAGTACTCAAAATATACACTAGAGTTGTACAAATTATTACTACAGTAAAAACTGTCTAATGCGGAATAGCATGGGACCGACCAAAAATTCAACTTTAATAGCAGTTTTCCGCTTTATTGAATAAAACGGAAAAATTCCGGTTTATAAATTTTTATACAATTTTTCATATTAAAATTTAGTTTATAAAATTAAAAATTTTTTTTTTGAGTTAGAGACTATAATTATAAACTTAATTTATTAGGTACTTTACTTTATATAACTTATTTTAGATTAATTTTAGACTTTAAGACTTATTTTATTACAAAATTATTAATAATTTATACATATTACATAAGTATGAAGGTTGGGAACTAAATTTAAACAATTAGCTTTTCCAAAAATCATGTAGAGTTTTTGTTTTGTCACTGTTGTTGCTATTTTTCTTTTTGAGTGTTGTTTGATTGATGGAACTATTTGAAGAAAATTATCATCTTATTGGTCAATAGCAAACTGTTGTAGATTTTTTATCTCAATTAATTTGTATTTGTATGTTTTTATCGATATGACCTATACATGGAATACCTCTTCTTTGTCATCGTCTTCACTCTTCATCGTCCTCAGATAAATTATTTTAAAAATATTGTAACTGAATTTCTCCGCTTTCTGTGAATAAAGTTTTATCAACCATCAAAAAATCATTAGTATTATTTTCACCAACAATTGAGCACATTTCATTGATGCTTTCTTTGACGTGTTCGTCCATTTTAGATTCTGAGTTAAAGGATGAATGTATTGATTTTACAATGATGTATTTTTTTTTTTGTGTCTGTGTTCACGATAAGTAGTCAAAATAGGACTTCGATTTTCAACTTCAGTATCTTGTTCGATTGGAAAGTGAATGTTGTTGGTGCATTGAGGAGGTCAAAATTTAAAATTCTTTATTAAATTATAAATACAAAGCTACAATTTTTTTTTATAAGCATTTAAAGATCGAATTTTGACAAAATTTATCAAATTTAAAATTGAATAATTATTTTATAGTCAAAATGTATAAAATGTTCAACTTTTATATCTAAGGATTGAAAATTGTTGTTTTTTTCGAATTTTCCGAAGTACTATTTATTTGTTCGCAATCAAAGACTGCATAAGAAAACGACAGTAATATATTTTAACGGAATAAATTATTCCTTGATCCATGGGTTGAGTAAAATAAGTTGTGTTCGGTGGGAACCAAGCAAGTTTTTTATATATTTTGATAATGTAAGTTTTGGATGGCATCATGATACATTATCTAGGAACAAAATTATTTTTCTATTATCTTTCAATAAACGATTATTGAACTGAATAAGCCAGTTTTCCAATATAGATCCGGTCATCCAAGCTTTCTTATTAGCACCATAGACGCAACTAGGGTTAAAATTCTGGGGGGGCTAAAAAAAGTTTTTATTTAAAATAACCTATAGGGGGCTTATATCTAAATCAATTAGGGATATTTGTGGGGGGCTAAATCTTATTAAGGAGAAAAGGGGGACTAAGCTCCCCCCTTTTTGAGCCAATGATTAGCACCCCAAATTACAGATAATTTTGAAACATCAGCTATAGATGCCCTGCCCATCTCTCCATAAGGACGACACAAATACTACAAACAGAACACGTCATTATTTAAAAGTAAACTATACGAGTATCTACATACTATATTATTTTATAATTTATTATACTATTACAATATAATTAACCGAGCCTTATCAGCCGAATGCGATGGTGCATAATATAATATAATTGTATGCATTAACAGCTCAGCCAGCATAATGTGACACACTGTATAAACACCACGACATGACGTCGTCCACGGACGGTAATACAAACAATAGATACGTACAATACCGGGTCGTCGGTAAAGTATTATTCTGTAAAAAAATATAATACATGCGCTAAAGTACAACAATAGCTAACGAGAGAAAATACGTGGGTATACCTACGTAACAAGTAACAACTATAACAACACTCATAAGCTGTCACACTATTCCCCCGCTGGTATATCGACTGCCACATTATAATAATATGTTCGTTCGTGTAATACCAACTAGGTATACCTACGTATACGGTGTACACTATACACTATAGTACTATAATAGGTATACCTATTAATTGTCTTACACATAGTAAATTACTCTATTGCCTTTTGACCTGGACTGTACCGGTTTTGAATAATATTATACTATTATATTTTTGATAATGATATATTTTTTTTTATATGATTACTGTTATAGCGTCCCTGGTGTCCGGATATAGTATTTAGACACGGCTAGTCTATCCATTGACTTTTAAGTCCTGTAATAATAATATTATTGTGCACACTACAGGAATCTACATATTATAGAAAATTCTCCCCTACATTCAGTGACATAAATTGGGTGAAATTGTTATTGCTGCAATCAGTTTGTATAGGATGAACAGACAGTTTTGTTATATCCTAAATTTAAAATTATAAGCAAGGTTGGGCATTAACGAGTTGAAAAAAAAGGGGGGGGCAAGCGATACCGCTCTGCTGCATTATAGGTTTCTAGTGACCGAAAAACAACTCTGAACGAATACGGTCTGTCAGCCTATATTACTAAGTATATTTTGTGATATTATTGCTGTTAAAGTAATTGATTTTACTATCAAACATTTACATGTTAATAGATTGAGTTAATTTTTTCCGTAAATTAATTTGAAAACGTTATTGAAAACCCTACTTTCAAGTAGGTACTCACGAATAGTATTTTTATACCTATTACAATAAAATAACTATTCTTCGTTTAAATATCCAATTTATAGAAGTGCCTTCACTGGTTGATTCTTCTCTCAAGTCACTCAAGCTGCTACATATAATATCATTTTAAATCCGTTATGCTTATTATTGTACTTTTTTATGTACAAATTGTATAAACTCTAGATAAAAAAAAGAAAAATATCTAATTTCGTCCAAATTTAAACTTAAAATTGCTATAAAAAAAAGTAAAAACCTTTTATATATTTTTTAAATTTTTTGGTTACAGTATGAACTATTTATGAGAAACCTCGTTTTCAATAGTTTTATAACAATTTAAGATTATTTTATACATTTTTAGCTACAAAATTATTTGTACATTTTGGGAATTATGACGAATTTTGTCAAAGTTTTAAATTTAAATGTTTATAAAAAATAATCGTGTTGATGTATCTTTTATATTTTTTAAATGCTATTATATCAACTTATAATAGGACTTATGAAGAACTTTATAAGTTGTATTAAAATTCAAACATTTTTACCCAACAAAAAAATATAGATATTTATAGAAAAAAATTAATAATATATAAAATGTTTATCAGTTATCACTTATCACCAACTCAAAAAGAGTCAAATATTTGGAATTTGTGTCATGTATGGAATATATAAATAAACATTTGGTGAAAATATCAAGTTATTGTTATTTGTTTTTGGATTACAAAAAAAACAGAAATTCATTAGTTGAGTAGGTATTTGTTAATTTACAGATAGATAGTATCTAATGTACTGAACTAAATACATGGAATGCGCGTATTAATCAAAATATAATCCTGATAGAAATACGCCATAATATTAATGTTAAAAATCAAATAGGAATGCATAATATGCATATTAATATGGTTGCTCCCGTATAAGCACATATATGATAATTATACATTTATACATAATAAGCATTCCATGTATTTAGTTAAGTGATCCAATATCGTAATAGTGTGAACTTAAAAAGCTCATAAAAATGAATTTGACTTTCCGGTAATTTGTTTTTGTTTGTTAAAAGTAGAAAAACGAACAAGATGTATTATACTACATTTTTCAAATCTTCGTTATAAAAAGAACATTTGTATGGATTTCTAACTAAAAATAATTTCCAAAATTATTGTGATTATAATCAATAATTTAAAAAAAAACTAATGCAAATTGACAATGTCTTGTAGCAATATAGCTCAGAAAGAGTCAAAATATTTTGTAAGGTATGGTGTAAAGAAAATACTAAAATAAACATTCAGTGAAAAAAATTATGTATCTACAACTGTATTTTTATTTTTTTGAGTTACACCAAAAAAAAAAAACAAAATCAATTTTGTCAAAAACTGAATTTGTGTAAGAATATTTCCATTTTTTAACATTTTTTTAATGGTTTTTCGTAACGGATTTGAAAACCACTGGGAACAACTAGATTCATTTATCACCAGAAAAATTATTGAAGTTGAAAATTAAAGCATTATTTCGATTACTTATCGTGTACACAGACATAAATGGAATTTTTTGATAACTATGTAGGTAAGCACGATTTCTTTTGGGTCGCAAGTGGGAATGCTGTTCACGTCACAGCCTTATTAGTAAAGTGTTAAAACATACAATATTTTTGTGCTATTATGTACTGTACAAAATTAATTTTTTTAATGAACGCAAATTGTGTGGGTAAGTTCATATATTGATAAACAAAAAAAAAAAGATAAAATAGATAATAGTTATATTTCGATACACACGATAATATGCTGTATAGATAGGTTAATAGTGATTGTTAATTTTTGATTTACAGCTAAATGACATATGCTTCATAAAATAATTCAGATTTTTTTTTTTTTTGTTTTCGATGCAAAAAATGGCTTACTCTGTTTCGTAGGGGTGGGGGGGGGGGTGCCCGTATCGTCGAAAAATGCGTGGTTGCCGAAATGTCTTTACACCTGCATACGCACTGACATATGGCCACATGGGAACTGATGACGAACAACTTATCTGCGGCGTGCCAACAATAAACAATACGTAATCGCTCGCGCTCGGATTCGTACCGCAAAAACAGTACCTAATCGTCACCACCGCGCAGTGTCGAGTGTTGCACGTACACGCTCGGGAGTTGGGACGCGTGCGCTACGTGTGCGCATTATTATAATTATCATAATGTTATTTCGTATTTTTTACAGTACAATAATAATATAATAATTTAATAATTAATATTATGTAGAGAGCCCGAGAAGTACCTATAAAAATATTTCGTCTTCCCGTTTATAATTTATATTATTATTGTCGTGTTGTAACAAGGTGATCACAAAATATATTATCATTGCGAACAAAGATAATATATGATATTTTAACGTCGGTTTCTTGTGTTTCTTCCTCTATGAACAGCGTTTGCGCGGACCACCGTCGACGGCTTGATCAGGAGGCGGTACACACGCAGTTCGGCTATCGACGATAATACATCATTATTATTGTTATTATTTAC
Organism: Macrosiphum euphorbiae; assembly: GCA_949089665.1. Lineage (NCBI taxonomy): Eukaryota > Metazoa > Arthropoda > Insecta > Hemiptera > Aphididae > Macrosiphum > Macrosiphum euphorbiae. The sequence continues at coordinate 43,405,558 of CARXXK010000001.1, read as the reverse complement.
GTTGTCACACGAGAGATGGCCTTTAATTATCACCGGCAATGAGATGCAGTAGGTACGCCAATAATGTTCCATCCGTACAGATGCAGATGCAGTGATGCGTGTCCGGCGTTTCGAACGTGACCCACCGGAAAACTCAGCACGTCCGCTCGAGCACGCGGTCGTCGTCTTTGGCGATAACTCAAAACCGTCTGAAAATATAGGTAGGTGGGGTAATGAGCAGTTTTTGTAAACAGGTACGCCTTACATTATCTAGTCATTTAAAAGCCATGTAAAGGTTTTTATTTCAACTAGGTATACTATGTATATACCCATACATAATATAACTATAGTAGGACACGTTTTTAACAGTTTATACCTATACTTTCCATGACATTTCATGTTGTTTGTTACCGAACAGACGTATTTAATACAATGTAATAGCGCTACTTTTAATCAGCTTAATATATAACATCAATATTAATTATTACAAAATCCATGATTATTTTTTAGCATCAGCGTTAGGTTAACCTAACGTCCTAACCTATATATATACAATATATGTATATTATAATATTATAATATTATTCCTTTTGTTTATTAGTCTTCAGTTACGAAATACCATACCTAATCATAACAGATCTTAATTCGCCTTCGAAAAGTATTCAATTTTAATTCAAATTGCAATAAGAACTTTAAAAAATATTTATCGATTTTGGTCTAAATAATAGATTTAACAAAATATCAGTACCTATAAATAAATCAAATGACCATATTTTTCATTAATATTGTATAACATTATTTACACTGTAATAAAGCCATGTGCAAAGTATTTATTAAAAATATTAATTTTAGTTATTCTAATATTATTCCCTCATACGTTTAATATTTAATTAATCAATACCTACATATATAAAATTATATAAAATATTATTTTATAACAGCTAGGTACACATATTATTTATTATTTTTAATTAATATAATTAATACTATTTCAATATTTCATTTTTTATTTATTTTAATTTATAAGCAGAATTACAAAAAACATTTAATTCATAAGTTAATATATAGGGAAGTCTCTTCATTCTATCACTTTTAAATACTTGTATTATATTTTTATCTATTCAACTACCTACGCATATTGTTCAAATACAATTAATACAATCATTGATAATATTCTATTTATAATAAACGGAATAATGTATATTTATAATATTGTATAATCATTATATTAATATTATTATGATAAGTACCTACCTAAAACCTGTACTCTGTAGGTCATAAAATGTATCTATAATAATATAATAATTATAATTATATCTCTTGCAAATTTTGAGTATTACAGTATTGAATTATTTTCAAATTGATTTATTGCAGTAAAAATGTAAAATAAAATGAAAATAGCAATATAACGTTTTTACAAAACTACTCCGTAACTAAAAACTTTAAAGTTATTAGTTAATTTATACTAGTTAAAAATTAGAATAGTTACAGCTACACAGCTGTATTTTAATGTGGATGGCCTTTCGGATATCGACTAAATTTCCAAAAAATAATACCCGTGTATAGGTACATAATAATTAATATATTATAAGCAAACAACCATCACCACGCACTGCACTGAGTAGTTGTTTTTGTCCCTTCACCCTTGTCCATACGGTATTTTACAACGATGCAAGTATATAAAATATAACTTTATAATTAGTAATAACACTATTAAGAGTGAATTGACCCATAATATATTGTAAAGGTTATAATATTATCATATAATATTATCTAGAGCATCACACACGCCATTTTATTTATAATATTATTTTTAAGCATTTTTTCGAAACTGTACATTTTCTTGCGTGATGCCCTAGAATCTAGATAATAATATTACCTTTACATTCTATTATTCACTTTAACTGTAAAAATAATAGGGTAAAATAGATAATAATTATTGTTGACTCAAAATTTGAGATGTAGGTACATTTGTAAGATGAAGACCACACATACGGGTGTAGTGTCCTCTTAATAATAAGAGTTGTATATAATAATAATTAATAGGTATTTGCCACAATAATTTATTCTGAGAACTGCCCCACAGTACAATAATATTAGATATTATTGAATCAAATTTTGACAACGATCGTACATATTTTGTACCCATCACGAATTAACTTATCTTAATTCGTGGTACAAATATACATTTTTCTTAAAATAGTGATCATTGGGAATACAAATAATTAAGAAATTCAGGTCCGGTAAAGTGTCGATTAACGATAATCGACTGATAACAGATTTTATTACCGACATAATTCGGCCAATTAAACTCCGGTTAACTTTAATGGTACAATTGGCTCTACTTTAACCGGACATTGTAAGAACGGCCCTTTGGAAATTAGTTATTTCTATTTCCCCCTAATTCATAACATTTATAAGATATATTATTATCTCTTGTTGTTAATTGGTATAATATTATACTCATCAGAACGACGGGCCTAATTTCTGATGTAAACGCTAGCTGATCTATACAGTTGCTATTCCTATTTCCTAGCGATTAAAAATGATTTATATATATAAAAATGAATGTTTGTTTATTCGTCCTTTATAGACTCAAAAAATAGGTAGGGTACTGGATTTTTTCAATAAAAGTTATATTGATGGGTTCCTTAAAAGTCGGGGAGAGTTTTGAGTTTGTAGCTTCGTTTTTCAACCCATATAAGGGGCTTTCACCACTCATGGAGGTTAATGAAACATTTCCCCTTTGTGCAGGGCTTGTCCACACATGAATTTTGTTCCAGCTTACAAAAATCGAATTATTTTTTGTTATATATAGAGTTACCATTGGGTTACAGGTTATAACACAGTTACTGTTATTGGATATAATTTTCTGTATTTTATTAGGTATATTTTGTTGTATTTTATACCTACTAATAAAAGCTAAAGCTATTCTATATGAATGTAAAATTGAGTGCTATCTATTATTTATGAGAGGCGAAGTGTATAATATTAAATATAGTTGAGGTTTATATACTTAAAAAATACTTAACTGATTTTGACAAAAAAACAATTGATAATGTTTTGATCCGAAACGGAAACGAATAAACGATAGATAGATCATTTAATAGTCGGCTGATGCCTGATACAAATATACTACTAATATTATACGAATATTAGTCGGGTTATATCTAAATGACGCTATACATTTTTTTTCTGTATTAATTGTTCATTGAAACAACTTCAAGGTCTTTGTCAATGCGTATCACGAGTGGGTAGTAGGGAGATAAAGTGATCTATTTATTCATATATATATATATTATATATCACTATAATATGCATGATACTACCCCCTTCTCCGAGAGGAGACATGTGCGGTCTTCACTCCCAGCGGAGTTGGACTTAGTTGGAAATCGGATGACGCAATCGGACGACAGCACGGGGAATTGGTGATTGCGTAGAGCCACACAAATTTTTTACACTTTGCTATGAATCGAACAGTTGACTGTGTGAGTCGTAGTCAACTACTTGACCACCGCGCCACTCCGGTCCCAATATATTCAAATACACAATTTTTAACAAATTGGCATCAAATTGTGTACACCTATTTTTATTGGGATCCCGGACGAGTCGAAAAGTATTCGACCGATTTTGACGATTCTAGTAAGGTTCAGATAATTGATATAAGTATTAAATCAATTATTTTAGGGTGACTTACCCCTATAATATTAATAGAGAGGCTCTTAATAATATTAACATCATAATCACATATTCGTTTATTTCTGCTTGCAATTGGTTAAGCGTAAGAAAAAAAAAATTAAATTATTAAGCAGGTGAATTTCCCATATCGGTTTCATTTATCCCGAGTAATACAACTAGTATTTAAATTAAAAAAATTCCTGTTGTGTTCGATATTAATTTATTATGCTATGACAAAACTAAGGCAATAGCAAGTAATTTTCCATCCGTTGAGATCAAAATTCGTATATATAAGTGTAGTTAAGAGTAATTAAAAAAGTAGCTTGAGCTTAATTAGTCTATTTTTCTGAAAATGTGTAATTTAACTAAAAGTTATTGATATTTACTAATTAACTTTAATATAGCTTGGTTAATTATTTTTCAGGGTGACAACTTAAACAAGTTAAAAACATTAATGAAACCTTCCCAGCTATTTGTACATTTAGACATACTAAAAAATATTTATACAGGTTTTTTTTGGAGAGATTAATTTAATTAGGAGCTCCTTATAAATTATAATTATAAATAATACTAATACTATTATAACTAATATGTAATAATTTATAATTATAATCTAGTGTGTACAACTGTACAATAATCTGTGATTTCTTTTTTTTGCAACATGTATGTGGTATGTCATTACATTTTAAAGCAGAACATTTGCTTCAAAGTTCAGCTTTAAAAGTGGTCTCTCAGGTTTCCGATATAAACATCTAGTGAATAGAGTACACTTGTGCTAACCTAATCTTTTTCTTAATAATTATGGAAAACTGACCAAAAACTGTGCATTAAAATAAGAAAAGCTGTTTTTAGCTATTAATTATTGTTAACTTACATTAGGTTTTTTATTCAATTTATGTTAATTGCTTAATTAATGTTAATTTGGTTTGTTTGTAAAAATGATTGGTATAAATCTAGTTTAGCACCCCCTCGAATTTTCGATATTTTTTTTTTGAAACCTATGAAGTTCGACGAGTTTAGAACGATGGTGTAAAAATAAAATTTCGGAAATGATTAGTTTTGAAGTTATAGACTTGCGAAGTTCACGATTTTCGATGTTTTACTATGCGCGCAACGCTCTATTTTAACGCTCTTTTTAAAGAAACAAATTATTTTTTTCGGAAACAGATATTTCAACGAATTTAGAACGATAGTGAAAAAATAAATACAACATAACTTACCCTGTGACCTACTTGAGGTGGTGTTGCATAGCAAGTCGAGGGATATTTTCGATTTGCGGAGCGCAGCGACGGCGCCGAGGAGCGCAGCGACGAGTGCCGCTAGCAAGGCATCACTGCCCACATTATACTGAAAGTTAATCTGTAGTTTAACTTCACCTTTATGATTATGGCAAAAACTAAATCTTATCTTTAGTAAATCCATTATATTACAAGCCTAGATAAAATTATAAATAGAAAGAAATTCCGAAAAAATAATTTAAAAACTCGTTATAAAAGCATTGAAATAGAGCGTTGCGCGCATGAGTATAACATCGAAAATCGTAAACTTCGCAAGTCTATAACTTCAAAACTAATCATTTCCGAAAATTTATTTTTACACCATCGTTCTAAACTCGTCAAAATACATAGGTTACAAAAAAAAAAACTCAAAATTTCGAGGGGGTGCTAAACTAGATTTGTTCCAAATGATTGAAAATGTACATAGCTAAACACAATTATAAAAGGACATTATTACACCGACATTTTGTTGTCTCTGTCTTACAAGTGCATAACATACCAAATTGTACGCTCAGCAGAACACGTTTAGCTCCATTAGTTAAAAATTTAGAGTGAATTGACCTCTTATAAAATTTAAAGGTAAGATTATTATCTAGACAATCTCATCGGCTTTTTATTATATTTTTATTTTAAAGCGAGTTATGACTATTTTAAGATTTACAAACAATTTTAAATTTTAAAATACTCATAACTAGATTTAAAATTAAAATATAACAAAAAGCCGATGAGACTGTCTAGATAATAATCTTACCTTTAAATTTTATAAGAGGTTAATTCACTCTAGTTATTAAACTAATGGAGCTACAAGTGTTCATCCGAGAGTACAATTTGCCATATTATGTGCTTGTAAGACAGAGACAACAAAATGTTGGTGTAATATCCTCTTAATTAAACTAATTACAATATAAATAAGTACCTTATCATGGATTCTAGGTTATTTCTTATATTCTATTGTATAAAATTATTTAAATATATATTTAATACTTATCAATAGTTGAACATGAAAATAAATCAATATGAAATATTCCAACTAATTTCATACCTCTATTCATAGACAAATTTTAACTATAATTTTGGTAGACTGGAATGGGACATAAAAAGTGTTTAGTTGTCAAAAGCTACGATTAGGAACCAGAAAGCTCAAGATTGAAAGTAATTCTGTACAATAAACTTGTCCATTAGTAGATTAAGAATAAAACAGAGATCTAACTTTTCCTTTCGTACCTCCAACGATTCCAAGTTTAAAAGAGTTAATAGTGGCTGGTAAGAATAGTGAGGTTGAATGTCGCTGTTAATAGTCAAGTCTAAAAAAAATGATTTTGTATCATTTCTATACTGCCAGAATAGCATTATCTAGACGTGATTTGGTTTAAAAAATATTTTGACTATCTTTGTATTGATAGACATTTGACATTTTTGACTTCTTAATTTATTTTAGAATTTTTGTATCATACAATTTTTAATAGTTAGTAAAAAAACTTGAAAAATTCAAACAAGATACTTCATAAGTTGAACTAATAGATATTTAAAAATATCAACAATACAGTAACATTTTTTTTTATAAGCGTTTGAAATAATAAAATATTAATTTTGATGAAATTTATCAATTTCCAAATTATTTAGTATTCAAAAATGCATTGAACATTAAATTATCGAATCAAGAAGATAATTATAATTGGTTTTTTAAGTATAATTTTTCATAAATTATCCTAAGAAATAGATGCGACCTCGCGGATTCTTTGCTCAGAATCGCTTTTGGTATAACCATTACCTACAATGATTTATCGGGAGTTTTCCAATTGTGCTTAAAATTACCTTTGAGTTTCCAAAATAGGTACCAATAATTACGCTCGGTATTTCCTGGGTTGATAGACCAACTTCACTTTTGTTGCATGAAGGCCAAGCAATGTGCAAACAGAACGGCCCTCATGTAATGGTTATACATGGAAAGAAAAGAGACCAATTTCACTCTATAATTTTCAGTGTAACAACTAATATTCATTATATTTAACAATATTTTTATTGGAATATAATGAATATGAACATTAATAATACATAATACATTATAATCTAATATAGGTACGCAAATATATAATTACAATTAAATAAATCACTATTATAATATTATTATTTATTATAATATTACAGTACTTCATTTAGGTATAGTGTAAAATTAAAATAATTTCATAAATTCTAAATATAGGTATAGATTTTAGATTCTGAGTGAAACGATGAATGTATTGATTTTACAATGATGTGTGTTTTTTTTTTTATTTTTGTGTCTGTCATCACGTTTTAGGACAGTAAAAGTGCTTGGATTTTCTTCATCAGTAGCTTTTCTGATAGGAAAGTGAATCTAGTTGGTACTTTGGGGGGTCAAAAGTATAAATTTCCCAGTAGTTTTCACAAGCGCCGGGAAAAACAACATAAAAATTAAGGAAAAACGGAAATTTTTACGCAAAATTGGTTTTCCAAAAAATCGATTTTGGTTTTTGGTGTAACTCTAAAACAAATGAACGTATATACATGAAATTTTCACTGGTTGTTTATATTTGCATTTTCTATACACGATAACATTTTCAAAATATTTTGATTTATTTTGAACTGTTTAGGGACATTTTCATTTTTCATTTTTTTTTAGTTTTTTTTCTAGAAATATCAATAAAATTTTATTTGTTGGTTGCGAAAGCTTGAAAATTTAATAGAAGGCTCCTAATATGTTGTTTCAAAGGCAGATGAAAAATATTAAAAATCCTTAGTCACAATTTTTTTTTATAAGCACTTAAAGTTCAAAAATTTACAAAATATGGAAAAATCACGAAAATTAGCAAATTATTTTGAATTAAGAATTCGTAAAAATTTTTCTTTTTAAATCTAAGATTTGAAAATTTAACACAATATTCCTTATAAGATTATCTACCTTTATCAAAAAAAAAAATGTCTATAAGAAAGTCAAATTAAATTTTTATGAGCGTTTGAAATTCAAATTTTTACAACATTGAATATTCACTCGATTTCCCATGTAGCGATTTCCTTAGTTTGTTGTAATTCAAAAACAAATAACTGTAGATACATGAAAATTTCACTGAATGTTTAAATTAGCATTTTCTATACACCATACAATTTTGAAAATATTTTGACTCTTTTTGAGCTGTTTATGGACATTTACAGCTTTCAATTTTTTTTAGTTTTTTTTTCTATAAATATCAATAAAGTTTTATCTGTTGGGCCAAAAAGTGTAAAAATTTAATACAAGGCTCCTGATATACTGTTACAATAGCAGTTGAAAAATATTAAAAATACATAGGCACAGTTTTTTTTTATAAGCATTTAAAGATCAAATTTTGACAAAATTTATCAAAATCTCGAAAATTATCAATCATTGAAATTAATAAATTATAAAATGTTCAGTTTTTATAGCTAAGGATTGCAAATTTAAAACAAAGGTTCTCATAAATAGTTCATACTGTAACCAAAAAATCTAAAAAATATATGAACACAGTTATTTTTTACAGACATTTTAAATTCAAATTTGGACGAAATTACATATTAAAAAACCTAGAATAACTATTTTAGTTATTTTGTTGTGATTGAATAATATTATTCGTGGGTACTTGAAACTTCTAAAGTGTACTATTATATATCTATGATAGTATCACGGTTTTGTTGATGTATAACGCGTTATAAGTACCTAATGGACATTGTGATATGATTAATTTGGAATTTATTATAGGTACCTATTAATTATTATAGGTCAATTTTTTGTTTAATACCATAGATATGTATATAATATGTCTTAAACATAGACTGACATACCGTCTCCGCTCAGAATCGTTTTTCTTATACAATGATATTATATCGTTGAATTCAAATTTAATATCATCCATTATACAGTGACCCACTTGTAACCTACTGTACAGCAGAGCGACACCCACTTGCCCACCTTTTTCATATTTATTGTTATACGCAACGTCAATAATAGTTAGTGCATTCATAATATACCTAATATACATAACCATAGCTAAAGTATATGCAGCGTAATTGGTATTTTGTCCTAAAATATAAGCAGCACAATTGGTAAAATACTGACACAACTGACCCTAAAATACAAATTTTGTTTTAGGCTTAATTGGTCCATACCCATTGACCCTAAAATACAAATTTTGTTTTAGGCTCAATTGGTCCATACCCATATTACATTACTGGATATTTTCAACTAGGACTCGGAACTTAATGCACACACAAAGCATGCACTTATGCTTAAAATAGTACAACAATGATTTAAAAATGTGCATTTTTTTCTTACAATGTTTATAGTAACAAATATTTTACTAAAAAATGTTTTATACTCTATAATTTGTTCTAAATATTTATCAATAAAAACGGGTAAATATATATCAAATATGAATGTGAAAACTCTTAAAATAAATATACATTAGGTATAAATATTTTTTTTATTGTCAAATTTTTAAATTATACTATAAACAGAAAATCATAAACATAAACATAAACAGAAAATCATCAATTATGCTCTACAAAATAGCAAAAATTAAAAAATATGGTATAAAACATATAAAATCACTAAATATGCAAAAATATGCTGTATAAACTATTAATATTTTTTGTCGTGAAATTAATTTCAAGCTTATTTAGCAATAAATCTAATACTAATAGCCGGAAAAAACATGCAAATACAAGAAAATGTTTTAAGTCCACTGGTTATTTTATTTTGTATGTTTTTAAAATTAAATTTAAATTTTTAATATTTTAATTTTTATATATTATTATGTATATTTTTTTTTATTATATTTTAATATTTTTTTTTTATTCGTATAAAAATATAATCATTATAAAATAAAAGTTTCTTATTAAGTATTTATTAGCATCGGGTGATATTAATAATTTATTTTTGCCATAATATTATAATTGAACAAGTTGTTTACTAATCGCTATAAAATAATAAAATAATTTAATGACATATTCCTATATAAAACGGCTAGCGGCTACTATAAATTATGATTATTTACTTAATTTATTTTTATTTTTTATGCTCACACTTGAAATATTTTATTCATTTCATACCGGGATTATTTTAATCTATCAGATACATAATAGTAATTATCTATATCTCAGTATTATGTAGGTACCTACAGTATCTTATTATTCTACTCTGAATAGCTTATTTGATAAACACCATGCCATGCCGCCATGGTAATTGTTATTAAGTTGACTTTAAAAATACTTTTATGTATATTATGATATTTTTTACATAATAATTAATATATATGGTATTATAAAAATATATTTTATATAAATATAACTCAATATCCCCAACAACGTATCAGTCAATTAATCATAAAGTATACAGGGTGTATCTTATGTCATTGTACGCGGGGTTTTTTGACGATTACGGAACGATAATATGGAATTTCGTTAAAACGAAAAAAGACGTGTTTCTTTATTTTTAACAAGCATTTTTTTTATAACAATTTCAAAATTTTTAAACACGCAGGTGTACCAATAGCAAAATCAACTTTTTTTTTCAAACGGTAACCACTATAATTTTTAATGGGTTCTGGTAAAGCTTTTTTTTCTGAACATTTTGGTAGTCGAATCGTCAATTTTGGTTCGCTAGTTTATTAACTATGGTCCTCCAAAGATTAGTAAAATATGCATTTATACTTTTAATTAAAATAATGGGTATAGGTTTAATTTACAAGCGCTAAACAATTGTTTCTTATAACTACCATTTGATACACTACAATAGTTGAATCGGTAATCTAATGACACCCTCAAAAAAATAAAAAATAAAAAATAACAAACACAATTGTTTGTAAACATACTATTCATTAATTTTATTTTAACATACGATCATAAAAATCAATATGATTATTTTAATTTATTATTATAATCGTAATTAATAACTTTACATTTTTTTCATCACAGTTATTTTTCTTACAATATCATAAATTTGAATTCTTAATTAGGTAGGTAGGTGGCTAAGGTAATAATGGTAAATTGGTAAATGTTATTCGATTGTTTACATTAATATGTGCAACGAAAAAAGTGCAATGTTTTGTAGTGCTCTTTTCGTAGTGGTATAAAGTATAAACTTGATATTTTAACCATAAATTCCCTATAATGGTATCGCATCCAAAATATGAACTTAGGAGTTGTAATTCATCGCTTCCCATCCTTTTTAGTTTTGGATATTAAAATAATAATATTGATTTTTATGATCGTATGTTAAAATAAAAATAATGAAGTAAGTTTACAAACAATTGTGTTTGTTATTTTTTTTTTTTTTTTTTTAGGGTGTCATTAGATTACCGATTCAACTATTGTAGTGTATCAAATGGTAGTTATAAGAAAAAATTTGTTTAGCGCTTGTAAATTAAACCTATACCCATTATTTTAATTAAAAGTATAAATGCATATTTTACTAATCTTTGGAGGACCATAGTTAATAAACTAGCGAACCAAAATTGACGATTCGACTACCAAAATGTTCAGAAAAAAAAGCTTTACTAGAACCCATTAAAAATTATAGTGGTTACCGTTTGAAAAAAAAAGTTGATTTTGCTATTGGTACACCTGTGTGTTTAAAAATTTTGAAATTGTTATAAAAAAATTGCTTGTTAAAAATAAAGAAACACATCTTTTTTCGTTTTAACGAAATTCCATATCATCGTTCCGTAATCGCCAAAAAACCCCGCGTACAATGACATAAGATACATCCTGTATAAGACTATAAAGTATAAACCTTGTATTTGATTCGATTACAGTTTTTAAAAATATATCAAAGTGCAATTAAATACTAATTGGCACTGTAGTGGCATTCAGTAGCGCTTCTAGGAATAATTTATGTTAAAAATTATTATAAACAAAATAGTTTGAACATTTTAAACGATGTCTATCCTTAATAATGTACTATAATGACTTCAGAAACTGAAATTATAGTTTCTTAATTATTCGTATGAATTAAAAAATGGATTACAAATTCGATATTATCACTCTATGGGTGTCGGGTGATGAGAATACCTCTAAAATCCCAGGTAAATACGCCACTGTTTTAATGATCCATAGTAATATAGCTTCAATAATATATTTATATGATAATTGCCAGCGTAGTAACTGGTGTATTATATTATATTTATATACAACTACAAAAACACAGTGTAACACACTAACACGTCATCATATTTGATTATTTTTGTTAATTGTTTTAATGAAACACGTAAATAATAATTGTCATACTTCAACGGTTAAAAATTAGACTAGCGGAGATTATTTATTTATGAAAAAAAATAAGTTTATCTAAAGCTCATATAGTTATCAAATTTTAAAATCTGAATTGAAGATGAAATTTTGAACGGATTTTAAATACCTTGGATTAGTGGAAATCATTTATGTACCTATTGTATTAAAGCGTTTAAATTATTAAAGTATTACAAGTTAATAGATATCTGCTATGAAAATTTTTATTTGCTATATTAGTCATTCGAGAGTGGTTTTTATGATGTTTATTGTATTTTGTAAATTATATTTTTTTATTTCGTAACTCTGTAATCCAACTGTTCTATAGTGGTGTACTGGTTTAATTACCTTGAACTAGGTATGTTCATTTTCGATCACTTTTTGATCAAATAGATATTTTAATATTAAAAGATCTATAAATGTGAGATTTAATTTTATTAAAATGTAATTGATATAATTAAATAATATTATTATTGTGATTGCATGTCAATATACACTAGTAAAATAGAACATGTTCTATGGCAACCATTACAATAAATTGCCAGCACTATTCCTTTCTCTAGTATACCTACTTTTAAATGTTAAATTAATTAGCACAGATGTAGAATCTAGTATATCTGTATATACAACCCAGTACCCTATATACAGCACTAAAGCACAATAAGTAACAACTATCGTGTGAAATGGACTTTATTCTATCCATAACAGTGATTAACGCCGGGCCCCCTTACCAAAATGGTAAAAATTTAAATTAAAAAAATTAGTCAGGTTTGTAAAAATGTACCTTTTGCAAAAACCTTTATGCATTTATACTAGCATGAATAATAACAAGATAGGTAGGGACAATAAATTTAACAAACCAACTAAATCATTCATATTATTATTATGTGTAATTTTAAACACAAAATGTTCGTAAAAATAAAAATTCAAATACATACTGACATACTATATCATAATAATTAATAATAATATATAGGTAATACAGATTTCTAAAAATGTGTATGACGTTAAAGGTTTAAATATATTTGTCGTTATATTTATACAAATTTAAAATAATGTCATTATTAATTATGTTAACGACCATAAAATATGATGGACCCAAAAAATCATATTTTGTATTTATATTGTCTATTGGTATCTACCAAGTACCAATAGATGATAGAACTAGGTATTTACATTTGATTTACAATTTATTTTAAGACTCAAAACTTAAAATATTAAAATCTACAACTAAGTAATTCTTGAAGTATATCCAAAATGATTTACGTATCCCCATCCCCCTAGATTAATACCTACGGAAAAATATTAAGATCTCGTATCATAATAATATATTTATATATGCTTAGGAATATTCAACAAAATATTAATGATGATAACTACTTTTTTCATACCTACTTCGTATTATTACAGCAGTACCTTCACCTTTATAATTTATAATAATAGAAAATTCACAATGTTACTAGTGTATATTGGCAATGATCAATGATTTTAATATTTATAAATGTTTGTATTTATTTTATTTTATTTTTATTTTTTTTTATTGATCCTTAAGCCCGGCATCTATGGCCATTAGCTGCTAGTAAGGTTGTATTGTGGTGGTGGTAGGGTTTTGAAGTGGTGGGTTTTTACACTTGAGTGTTTGTGTTTGGCAGAATTTTTGATTGGGCACCCGTAGGTATCTGCCATGCCCGGGTAGGGGATGGTGGCATTTATTCTCTGGACACCGTGACTTGCCAGAAGAAAAATGCCGCCCGTGACCAAGGAATCGAACCGGCGCCACTCCGTCCCCCGTTTGTATTTATTGCTTACTACTGCATCGTCGATAAATTAATATAATTATTAATTATTAATTTATACCGCGACAAAGTTTTAATAATTTTATTTATAATTAGAAGCATAATTATTTATTATTAAGTTAGTTGATATCGGTGAGGAAAAACAAACCCAACGTAAAAAAAAAATATAAAAATGTTATTCACACGCACATTCGACGTTATAAAACTATAAAAGTATATTGAACGGACAAAGGTGATGTTGTGTAGTACACGGTTCGTCTCGGTAAGCAATAAAACTAGGTATTAATAAATTAAAAAACAAACATCGTGTGTCCCATTTATTTCAAATCAATAACAACCCATCAAAACGTACTTTATAATTTGTCACTCTAGTTAATATCGTACGCGTAGGTCTGCTGGCATATACGGTAAACGCTCTTGGCCGTCTGTCAAGTCTCACCAATACGAGCCGAGTGTGTGGGTACTCACTAAAGTTTGACCGGCCGGCGCGCCTGCACGAAGGACGTCGTCGTCGTTCGGGTGTCTTCTTCGTCGTATTAATACGACCTAACCTACAGCTATATAATAGTATGTATACGATAAATAATAATATATATTATAATATATACAGATATGACTTAGTGGCCTGTGTCAGGGACGACCGCGGAAAATCGGTCCAATTCCGGTCGAAATACATTCAATCTCAACCCAGAGGCTAAAATATCTATATTTTCATACTGCACGTATTTTATTAGGCCATATTTACCCTCTCCCCTCACCACAGATCGTATACACAAAACTATGCGACCACCCAACCAAATATCAGTAATCAGTCAGACTGTCAACCGCCACTGTATCAGCATATATAAATTATTTTTATTAAATTGAACGGTAAAAAAAATTCGATATTCTTTAATTTTAATTCATATCTAAGTTATTGTGGCAGTCGTTTTTTTTTTTTATTCAATGAAATAAATATTACAGTTTTTAGATATAACATTGGAGTTATTATTTTAATTTAATCTAAAATATTAAAAAACGATCTCACAAAACTTAGAAAAAAGAAGGTAATTAATATAAATATTCTCACTGAATTTAATTAGGTTAATTTTTTTTTTAAATAGTAATTGAATTTAAAATTAAAAAAAATTATAATAACGAATTTTCATATTACGCGTTCACTGGCAGGCTACAACTACAACAGACTTTTTAATTTCGTATTGCAAAAAAATTTTGAATTTCAGTCCCTTTCTTGACATAGGTATATCGTCATTTATATGTTATTGTAATTTATATTTTCTTTAAACCAAAATCTCAGTTTTAAAAATGTTGCTTGAAGACTGAAGTAACCGCAACGGCACACCCTACTTTCGTGTAGTCATATACTTGTGTGTCTGTCGCATTCACCGGAAGGCGTTTTCGTGATACAACAGCCTCCGTGGTGGCTTCTTAAGTATTGTTTGCGATGTCTTATTATCAACGTTTAAACTTGGTGATGTCACTGTAGTCGTTATTGTGTATCCGCAACATTTAGTCAAATAAGATGGGTGGTCGTCGATTACCCGCATTCACATTATAGGTAATGACGCGTTCGGAGGATAATTTATAATAATTAAAAATTCAATATTATTGTCTTATCGTCGACGTGTACCTACCAGTAATCCGTATTGTATCGCCGTATCGGCCTGTCGTTACGACGTCTTCTACTACAACAGTGTACTTACAACTATACTGTGGTCGTACTACTGATTACAGGGTGGTGCTCGCGGTGCGTCGTACGAGACAGCCGATCACTAGATTGCGCCGGTTTTATTCTATAAGTATACGTCCGGGTCCGGTATTCGCCAACTCTGCCGTCCCTTGATGACTACCGTCCCGGTGCCGTTTTATAATAATAAAAATATATAATATAATATGCAACTATTTTTATACTCTAAAGACTAAATTATGATCATAACGTGTAATATTATGTTACGTACTATATTATAAGTGTCCCGCTTATGTACTATTAAGAGTGATGGTTAAAGAGGATGACAGCGCACTATTTGTTTTCTTTCTCTAGCCTATGCGCAACATAGACAAAACGCATTAAAGCAGAATCATTTTTTCTATTATATGTTTTCATGTAATCTTAGAGTAAAATCACCCATTACAAAATAAAACATTAATAAGGTAGAGAATAATATTTTTGAGCGAATGACATATCGATTTTATATTTTATTGTTATTTGACTTTGTATTCGACTCTCAAAATAAACAAAAAAATGTTGTAAACTTAAATTATGTTTAAATTGTTTTGAGACAATATTTAGACAAATCGATATGTAATTCTCTCAAAAATATTATTCTATATCTTTTTTGTGATGGGTGATATTATTCTAAGATTACTTAAAAAAAAAACATAAGAACATAGAAAAACATAGAAAAAATTATTCTGCGTAAATGCGTTTTGTCTATGTTGCGTGTAGGCCAGAGAGAGACAACCAATAGTGCGCTGACATCCTCTTAATAGACTTCCCCCTGAATGCACACAATATGCATTGTATAATAATATGATACATTATTTTATCCGTCGTATACACTCGTTTTCAGGCACCTGCTAATTACCATGTATGCGTTTTCTAATTTTACACCAGTTAAAAAAAAAAAATAACAAAAACAAATAAAAACCTGAGTCAGGTGACTTAAACATCTGTAATGAGTAGGAGGTATGTGTGTATACATTAATAGAAAGTTGTTAAAAATTCAAGTGTTTATAAACCTACCTATAATCTACAGTCTGCACCTATATTCACTCATCTTTTTTTATCCGTCATTTACAATTCCACAAATTACTTACCGCCAAAATTATGACTCATTGTTCATGTATTTGTCTTACGAACTCACAGGCTTATTTTATAGACGGATAATAAACAGTGAGGCATCATACATTCATACCTACTTTGAAGTAAGTATGTCAAGAGTCGGCGAAAAATACAAATTAACAAATATTTAAGTAGATATTAGGTATTTTTAAATTTCTAATGAGGTTCATTTTTATTAGATAACTAAAAATTAAAAAACAAATTTCATCTAAACTGCGTTGATTTAATTTTAAATTTTAAACTTAATGATTTAACAACCTATTAAAATACCTATTAATTTTAAAAATGTTTCAAATGTGGTCAAAAGAAATTGAACCTACATCAAGATTTTACACAAATCGATCAATTAAAAGTGTAAAATATTAATACTGTTAATAGGTACTTAATGTGTAAAGACTACATTATGACTATCGGTGTATAGATAACTCCAAACGTGTTTTCCTGTTTTGTTAAATTCCCAATTACTCGCAAAAGATTGAAAAAAAAAGATGAATTGATTTGACAAATTGGTGTTTTGTGATTTAAAGGGTTATTAGATTTTGAATGCTCCAATAAATGTATATTTTTGTTTTCTTCCACGGTTACAGGAACTGAATAGGGGTAGGTACCGCATAGACATAACTACCCCATCAGCAGAATAATTTATAGTAGATAAATCAACAATACAATCTTACAAGTTGCTGTATACAAAGTCAAAATGTCAAACCCAGTGCACTGGTGGTCACCAATGAATATATAGGTTTTACAATCGTATGATTTTTTTTGTTTCGGTGGGCACTTTTTATAGTAGAAAAAAATGGTTCGTTCTTCTACTTTGAGTGTAGTTTTTGATAGGAAATTGGATTTAATAGGTACTTTGGTGGGAGGAGGGGTGGGGGAGAAATGTAAAATATTATGAGTACCTTTCAAAATAATTGGGATAAACAAAAAAATTAAGGGAAAACGGGAACCATATACAGACTTGACATTTTCATTAAATATTCATATTAGCATTTCAAAGACATGAAATAATGTTCAAAATATTTTTTATCATTGTAACTACTTACCGATTTTACATAGCATCATCTGCTTAATAATTCGTGAATTTTTACTTTATTTATTACTTATATTATATATAATTGTTTACCATACTTGAGTGTCTTTCATTTATTTAAGCAACATCGAAACATTCAACATTCATTCTTTTCTACAATTATGTATATACTAACTGATTTATACGATTATTTATTATTCAAATATGTAACTACTTGCGATCACTTGTGTAGTTGTGTGTCAAGTTATATTAGTTATTCCATAATAAATTATTAATTGTAATACTACTAATACTATAAACACTTCTAAACTTCTTTGTTTAAACATATATTTCAAGGAATTTATTATAGTTTCTTTTATTTCTTGAAGAGTAGTGCAGTATCGCCAGGTTTTTATTCATATATAATTAAATAGATATTGATCAGATTGGAACATTTATCCACTCCACATAAGAAGCGCTAAAAAGTATGCTTCTGTAGTATACGTATTTACTATTTACTGAAAATAAACAAAATCATAATCATAATCTATGAAATACATCACACAACATTATTTTTTGTTAAACAGGATAGTCGATTCTTGAGGCAATTAAAAAGCATGTGGCGATTAGCATAAGAATTAAAATGACGACGACTTATAAGAAACACAAGAGAACACACAGTAATCAACAAACTATAGAACCATACTATACTATTAGATATCTATTTATATTTGTTACAACATTAGGTAAGATAAAAATAGCCATTGTTAAGCTTAATGTACTATTTTTTTCATTGAGTATTTTTTGTATTTTATTAAGCGTCAGTGACGGTGTATCACATTCATCAAGAGATAGTGAGGCCGAAACTTGAACATTTGGTAGTTTACGAAGTAAGTTGCAGCTAAATAATGCATGTAAATTGATATATAATATATATATTTATGTACTTATATATGTATTTAGTGTACTTAAATGCAATAACGTTTAAATGTTATAGAATTTAACTGATCGTGACCCAAGAGTAACTTGTCAGTTTCCTATACTTAACCCGTTCGATTCATCCATTCTCAAATACGTGTTCGTACCCAAACCTATAAAGTGAGTAACATTCACATTATGTATGTATAATTTTAATTAAGATTATTAAATAATTTGATCACTTATTTCCTTATTTAGATGTATGGAGAGGTCTTATCGTTTGACTTACATCAACATGAGCACAGGGCTTCTACAGTTCAACGCTTCAGGATTCGAAGAGTCCGGTTATTCCTTGACCTCAAATACGCTTCGTTGTTATTATCAAGAAATTAATCGTCCAATCGATGATGATTTTCGTTTAGAGTACGGACCACAAATTCCCATCACTGGTTTTCATGAACCTCTCACGGATTTCATATTCGTATCATGCACCAATTTATTTGGCATTACGGTGTATAGTAACTTTCATGCATATGCTAGAAGAAGGCCGGAAGTTAGGAAATTTAAAGTAATATTAAATATAACTCAAGAAAATGATCTTAATTCAATGGATAAATATTTTATTTTATTAATAGGACGATATGGAACTAGGGGTAGCCGTGATTGGAATCGATTCCATTTCACGTTTAAACTTTATGAGACAAATGGTGAAATCGTATAATTTTATTAACAAAGAAATGAGTGGTGATGTGATGCACGGATTCACCAAAGTGGGTGAAAACACATTTCCAAATGTGATACCGATGTTAACCGGCCGATCATTCATCACTGAACATAACAATAAGTTTGATGTACGTGAACAATATTATATGTTCAATGTGACTAAATTCAAAATTGCAATATTTAATACTTTAGTATTATAAAGCAAAACGAAATAAATAATAACAATAACTACAATTTAGCAGATAATAATATCTATATATTTTTTTTATTTGTGTGTACATACAGGACTGGCCGTACATATGGAAGGACTTTAGTGAGGAAGGTGCCGCGACTTTATATGCCGAGGACCAGCCAGAATTTAACATGTTTGACTATTTAGCAAGAGGGATTACTTTACAGCCAACTCTGCATTACATGCGTCCATATTGGTTAGCTGTGGAACAGTCGATTCTATATAAGATGAGCTCACCTGGTTGCCTTGGACCAACGCCTAAACATCTTATCTATTTCGACTATTTGAAATCATTCCTAAAAGTCTATAAAGACTCTCCAGTATTCTTGTTCTCGCTTTTTAACGAAGTTAGTCACGACTTTGTCAATACTGTCGGTGTAAGTGTGTTTTTATAGTATGATTGAAAATTGAAATAAACAATATTTCAAATGAATCAATCTTGTATTTATTTCTAACAGGTAATAGATTTAGATTATATGCAATTCCTCAAGACTTCTCTCCAAGAAGGGCTTTTTAACCGAACTGTGATTTTTGTGCTCGGTGATCATGGAAACCGTATGGATTTCATTCGGCGAACCAAAGTGGGAACCATAGAGGACCGGATGCCAATGGTCACCGTAATACTTCCAGATTGGGTAAGCACGAAGTATCCATCCTGGAAAGAATCCCTCCGTGATAACCGTATGAGACTGACATCCACCTATGATATTTATGCTACATTCAGACATGTATTAAGTACATTGAATAATCAAAACAAATCAACTGATATCAAACAACACTTACTAAATAGTATCCAAGACAAAAACGTTAAGAATCATTTTTCAGCTACTAGTACGGGCTTATCATTATTTGAACCCGTTCCATTAGTTAGAGATTGCGATGCTGCCGGTGTAGCTCAATGGCTGTGTGTTTGCAACGAAGGTCGACAAAAGCGACTTGATCCAGAACACCCATACAGTCTTGCAGCATCAAATGAAGTCATAAGGTTTGATTTACATATTAAAATACTAATAGGTACCTACTGACTACTGATAATTATAATCTGTATCTAAAAAATTATCATCAGAATAACTACCATGAAAAAAAAATTACAATATAAAATATGTTTTGTGGAGTGTTCACATATGTTTTGTTTTATTTTATGGATTGTTACGTAAACGTATACAAACATTTAATGTAAATATATTTTTCAATTTAATTTTTCACAAACATTTATGAAATACTATTATTTAGTATGTACTTACATAATATTATAGATATTCAATGAAATAAATTTAATAAATTTAACCTAAAAATAATTTCATTATTTTAGGTATTTTAACGAGCTATTAGATGGTCTTGAAAATTGTGCTGAAATGAAATTGGCTTTTATTGAACATACATATTTGTACGAAGCACCGCAAAAATATGACGATGGTAAAGTGTACGAAAAATCTGTTCAAATAACATTCAAAGCCTCGCCAGGTGATGGATACTTCGAAGCCACACTTGGTATAGAAATAAATAATGGATCACAAACATTTGAAGTCATTGGGCAGGTCTTTAGGATTAATAAGTATGGAAATCAAGCAGACTGTTTGCCTAGAACAATGCTCGCTAAAATGCCAATTTTGAAAGGGATTTGTTATTGTGATTAAAATATTAAATATATAAATATACATTATAAGAAGTATTAAGTATTGTATTACTCAACTGTACATATAAATTGTTAATTGTTAAACTATGAAAATGACTGAACAATTTAGTTTAATATACCTATGTAGACATACACATAATATTATATTGTGCATAATATAAACTATAAATATATTTCAAACAAAATATATAATAATGTTTTTATAGAAATTATTATGATAACATCTTGTCAATTTAATGTGTTAATTATGATTATAATGTTAATTATTAATACAATATGTCAATATGTACCTATTTATTATAGAGGTATCTAATACTATTGTAATTTAATTTTCTCAGAATTTAAGTTAAGTGTATTTGGAGATTCATTTATTTTTATATTATATTAATTGTGTTATATTCAAACTTATACTCCTAAACATTATTATTTATTTCTATTTTATATATGTTATACCTTAAGGTAAATAATTACCTCACATAAATATTGTTCTCAACACCGAAAAATTATAACACAAATATTGTTAATGCATATTTATTATTTAAGTATTTATTTTTATACATTTGTTCTTATAAATAATATACGATTGTATAAATGGGTATACAAATACATATATACAGAATGTAACAGCCTTTTCCTACGAAGACATGACAGATGAAATAATTTTTGTTCTAATCAATATTTTAACATTTTTTTTTACATATAAAATGTTCTAACTAATTAAATGATTTGTATTTTCAAAATGAATAAGTTTTACACGTACCTATAGCCTTTAAATTATAAAACCAATATTTTGGTTTTTACTTTTAGCTCGATTAATAATTGAGATAAAAAAAATTGCAGATGATGCTGTGTTCTTTGGAACTTTCTTGATGTTGCATAAAATATTCACGATTTGGTATTTATGGTGAAAAAATGTATTCGATTTCTAACTTAAAAACGATTCCCTGGATAATTACGAAAATTACGTTAGAACCTTTTAATTCTAAGACGACAATTTGTTAATTTAAGGGTGAATATCCAATGTCTAACTTCAAACGCTTGTAAAAAATTAACATGACTTTACGGTAAACTTTTTTTCTTTAATGAATATAAGAAAACTTAAGGGGAATTTTGTATGCAGCTTTAAAATCATGGGATAACTCGATAAATTACATTTTAAAAACAATATTGATCTGCTTAACAAACTAAAAATTGTATCGCTCAAGGTCTTAAATTACGTAGGCACAAAGATCCAAGGTACCTACATATGAAATGTTCTATACTTAAAATATCGGAATTTAATGAATGTGGTGAAAATGGTTTATGCAAAAGTATAATAAAACATTTTCATACCTAAAAATTTAAAATTTAAATGTCTTATTGATAAGAATATAAGATATAACTAAAATGGGTATATGCTAAAATATTTTTAAAGAAGAAGGTATACCTGTTCCATGATTCGAGCACTAGATGTGAAGATTTCACACATTATAATATAATATAATAGTAATTTATTTTTACTCACAAGTATTATGATTTGTGCAAGGTAGATCTGGTACCTTTACCATACATTGATTTATCATCATCAAAAAAAAAAATAAATACAGTTTCTGTATTAACTTTTTTTTTAATATACACTAACAACAATTTATGAGGAACATATAGTATTTTAAAAAAAAAAACCAATAAAAATTGAAATTGTCTTATGCTTATAAGTAGCTCAAAAAGAATCGCAATATTTCGCAAATGTTATGGTGCATCGAAATTGTTAATATAAACATTCTATGAAAATGTTATACGTTTAAGGTTATTTTTTTTTATAATTACAATAAAAACAAAATCGAATTTTTCAAAAACTGGTTTTGCCTAAAAATTTCAGTTTTTCTTTAATTTTTTGTTAGTTTTTCATGTCACATTTTAAAACTATTGGGAATTTTTTACTTCTGCACCCTTTCCCCAAAATACCAACTATATTCACTTTCTCGTAGGAAAAGATACGGTTGAACTGTTGAAGAAAATCGAAGAAATGTTACTACCCCAATAGGTGATGATAGACACAAATAAAAATAAAAACACACACAGAATTTAAAATATTTACTATTATATTTATTATTATAGTCTATAGAGAACGAATCACAAGTGCCCATAATAAAAAATTATATTCACATCAAATAATGAATAACTGTTAAGCAAAAGAGCCTACCCCGAGGTAAAGTGCTTTTTTTGTAAAGGCTATACTACTTAACTGTAATCAAAATTTAAACTTTAAATTTTTAATTAGGCATTACTATAATACTGTCGTTTCAATAAGACTTGTATATGTAGGTATACGGTATACGGTGTACCTGACCATTAGTGAACATGCTCTCATACATTATATATGTCTTGATATGTGGAGTGAAATAGCGAAGGTATAAGATATTTTCTTACAAGATAAAAGATAACATAAGTATTATCTTATACAATAGTATTTTGAAATTGCAAATATAAAATATATAACACATAGGTACTATTATGTTACTATACGATCCAGATTGTTTTTAAGGAGTTCATTATGGGCAATTTTCTATGTATGTGCACGCAGGTCGTGTAAATGTGTGCGTTGTAAATGAGTGACTGACGACTGTTAATAAAATAAATTCCAGAGCACTCCCCCCGCGCACGGGTAAGTTCATGTCAATATAATAACGCATTACACAAACATAAATTATTTTTTTGTTTTTAGTCAAAAAAATCAATTTTTGCCATTTATATTAACTAACCTAACTATCCGATACAATTTCCTGAAAACATATTTGAATCTGTCATCAAATTTACTCACATTAATTGACTTTTACATTTTAAAAATAATTTTTCAACTTCAATATGTTAATGTTTTAAAATTCTTAATTTAATTCAAAATGTAAAAATCTAATTGTGAAGGGTTAAGTAGTTTAGTTTCAAAAAAGTGGCCAATA
Source organism: Macrosiphum euphorbiae (assembly GCA_949089665.1). Classification (NCBI taxonomy): domain Eukaryota; kingdom Metazoa; phylum Arthropoda; class Insecta; order Hemiptera; family Aphididae; genus Macrosiphum; species Macrosiphum euphorbiae. The sequence goes on along the minus strand of CARXXK010000001.1, from coordinate 43,381,272 downwards.
GTCGTTTTCAAGAATACTTCATAATATGTAATATGAATATGTTTTCAGTAGTTTTATCTGATGAATTATTATAGACAGTACAATTGACATAATAATATAGGTCTATTTTGGTAGAAAACAGAGACTGGATGGAATCCCTTAAGATTTATAATAACTAATAATATACTAGGTATAATAATTAAGGCGGCTACCTATTTATAAAAGGGAAAAGAGTGGTTATTTTTTAATGTTTCATTGAAATTATTCCGAGTATTAGATATTGACAATTTGTTTAAAAAAAACAAGCAATAGACATAGATAGTTTAGTAGTTAGTACCTACATCATTCGTTATTTTTTGTTATCCTACTAATATTGTTTGTATGTTTGTTACTCTTTCAGTCGTTCACGTAAAAACTACTGAATGGATTTTAATGAAACCTTACAATAATATAGCTTATACATCAGAATAACAAATAGGCTACAAATCACCCCCCTATGTCCAACCAGGGTATGTGCTCAAACTGAGATTTAGAGATTTACGGTGGAAATTTTTGTTTATAAATGGTCTCCATTTGTTTTAAAGCTATTATAATAATAATTATATTGGTTGTCGTGAAATCAGTGTATTCATTCAATAAATTAAATTTTTTTTTACACTGTGTTTTGATATTATATGTATCGTAATTACGAAAATATTGAGCGTATTATACCCACATATAAGTTACGTACATAAAACAATGCCATGTCTTCGTGGATGAGGAGGAAATATAGGTCGACAGACTCGGCATTCACAATTAGTCCAGCCGTTTGGGAGGAGTTCAGTGACATACTTGGTATAACTTTGATACCTTAGAGTTAAATTATAAAGTACAAACAGCACAGGGTCCACGATCAACCGCAGGTAGATTGCCTACCTGATAATATACTGCTGCGAATCAGAATTTTCATCACAGGCAACAGAAGAGTTAAGATAAATTCTGAGCACCATATTACACCGAATATTAAATAACGAATTAAACAAAGTTTGAGTCATAGGTACATTGATACATTTAACGGGAAACGCCGTACACGGGATCAGCTAGTTATTAATAAAATTATTTACCATTTATTTCTAAGCATTGATTTTGATAGTTCTATTTGGCTCTATCTAGGTACATGTTTATTGTTCAAAAATAACAAAATTATTTATTATTTATTTTTTTTTTATTCTTTTAGATTCTTAGGGGATAGTGATCAATCTATTAGTTTAACAAAGATTTATGTATTTTTTTTATGTCTGAAGACATCTTTTATAGGTAGTTGAAAATAACTCTGATCTTCTTCTTTGTCGGAGGTTTCTATAGTAGAAATTAGGTTTTAATTGGTACCTACTTTTGGGAGTTAAAAGTTCCTATTACTTTACAATATAATCGAAAAAAAGGTGGGGGCACTTGGAATACAGCTCCGCTGCACAGTGCAAAATTCTAACCTCATCAGACGCTCATAAAAAAATATTGTAGATATACGCTCAACTTTTTCTCAATTACGCACTAATAACAACTTACGAGGAACCTTGTTTAGCCAACGAAAAATTATTTATCGTCAATATTTAAAAATAAATTTAAAAAATCTAAAATTTTTTTATGGCTATATAATAATAGTTTAAAAAGAAAATTGTATGATGTATGGAAAATTGTCATATAAACATTTGGTGAAAATTTGCCAAAAAACGTGTGCAAAAATGCACCAACTATTTTGTAGTTAAAAATAGACTTATAAATTCATTTTTTTTTTCATACCTTAATGTTAAAAATGTACCGATTACATTTGTATGTAAAATATATGTTGTCGCATAACTTAACACGAATTAAAAAAAAATGTTATGGGTAAAAGCCACATTGATTGAATTTCAAATTTTTAAGAAATTCGTTAAAATCACCAATTATTTATGATGACAGACCGATTTTACTCAGAATCGTATACAATGACTTATTATTTTTAACACAATCACTATAGTGACTTACTGCATGATGAGGTTCACACTTCACTTGACACTTACTATAATACTACAGCAGAATGAAACCTTCGGTTTTCTTATTTTATTTTATTAAATTTGTTAAAACTTTAAATAAACTATTTTAGATCTAAATGGGAAAAATTTGTTCTACATATTATTTAGGTATAACAACTAATATATGTATTTATTAATTTATTATTAATAATCAATGCTTATATTTATGTAATGTAGGTTTAGTAAGATACCTATCAGTTTGTGATAATAGTTTTATTTGAATATTGGTTCATGATTTTCACTAAAAATTTAAATTGTAATTATATCGGCTGTCGGTTGTATATCAGTAGCATATATCGGAAAAAGTGGTAAGTATGGGCCCTATAAAACCAATGTTATATTTTCATTTTTCACTGAATAAGACGACCTTATTGTATAATATAATAAACATGAATAGGTAGGTGTAATAATATATACTATGAAATAGTTAATACAGCAATGTCCATTCAAGCACTTCACGAAATTTGTTCTCTTTGACATTTAGATTAGAACACATGCCTCTACTATAAATAGGTTTTGACAGCAGTAGAGTTTGACTTTTACAATTAGCCGGTATACCGGAACAACTTATCTAACCAATAATTAATATACAAGAACAATATTTATTATGTATTAAACTATATACCTAGTATAACAACTTACACTCTTTTCATTTAATTTCTTACGTTTAACTAATAGTAATATATAAATTATTTGCTGTAAATAATAAATTTCCAAATTAAATTGGCAAGGGTAGAATAAATATGGCTAAATTCAACAGGAAACTTCAAGTTACGGTAAGACCACAGAAGAGACCAAATTTACCTAAAGCTGCCGTCAATATATTAACTAGATGGCTTGAAGAAAATTGCACCAACCCCTATCCATCCGAATCAACAAAGAAAATTTTAATGGAAGTTACAAATCTCACTAAAAATCAAGTAAGTACTTAATATAATTTATATACATATATAATATATAAATTATACTTTTTTAATACTATAATTATCTTAAATAATAATGATGTATTTAAAAATGTCCTAATCGTATAGATTTACAATTGGTTCATTAATAGTCGTCGTAGAATTCTTCCAAACATTTTAAAGGAAAAGGATATAGACAAAAGTCTAATACTATTGAAAATTAAAAAGTTTACGTGTTTCACTCGTAACAGTTTTGCTCACCATTTTGAAAAGAAAACTCAATGGTATGAATACTATAGATATGATAAAGCCTTTAAAGTTTAAAACAAACCTAGTGCCTATAGTGATTTAGTTTTAAATGCAAAAAATGCGTAGGTTATTATATAAATAAGTAATGATGAGATAATAAGTACCTAGTGATAACTATAATAACCTAAAAGTAATAAACCGAAAACAATAAATATTTGTATTTTAAATAACTCTTAAAACGTAATACAATATTTATAGATATAGGAGACAGATAAGGGGCTTAGGAAGTTAGAGCACAATCGAAGAATCTCCTTCAAAACTATAAATTCTCATAATGTATTCTAACTTTATTTTAAATTCTAAGCAGAACGATGGTCAATGAATATTTTGATTTTACAATGATGTGTGTTTTCTTGTGTCTGCTAACATATAAACAAATATATTTTAAACTTTGAGAGTTGTATCTGGTAGAAAATTGGATCTATTTTGGGAGGTCAAAAGTAAAGAATTCCCAGGACTTTTCAAAGTAATCGTGAAAAAGGAAAATCAATAAAAACCTGTTTTCGACAAAATTAATCTTCTTATGATATTGTAATTCAAAAACGAATAATCGTAGATATTTGAAATGTTTATAATAGCATTTTCAGTGCATGGTATAATTTAAAAAAACATTATTTAAGCAATAAACTTATAGACATGTGACATTATTGAATTATTTTTTAATTTTTTTTTCATAAACGTCTAAGATATTTTTCGTTTGGTCAAAAAACTTGAAAATTAAATATAAGGTTTCTCGTAAGTTGTTATATATTATTTAAATTTAAAAAGATATTTTCAATAGATATTAGAATTTAAATGTTTAACAAAATAAATTTTTTTGATATACTGCAAGTACCTACTTAGTTTTTATTTTTGTAATTAAAAATATTCGTGGGGACTTAGATGAACTGAGCGTATATTATTATATTTTACTATAGGTACATCGTACATAATAAAATTTAAAACCTATCCAATACCTATTTAGGGGGGGTTGATAGGGTGTATTATAACGATCAAAACACACTTTACAGGAAAAACTCGCACACCTCGTAGATTGGTCCGATTTCCGTAATTTTTTTTTTTTGTTAGATAGAAGAATATTTTTTACGGGGCGCATTGGACTTCAATTTTTGATTACGTTGCTAAAAACAATTAATAATACCAAAACTAAAAAGTTGTAAAAATGGATTAAATTCAAACTTGTAATATAAGATTTCGAAAAATAATTTTGAAAATCCAAGTCCAATGCGCCCTGCAATAAGTCTTCCTCTATTTAACAAAAAAAAATTTACGGAAATCGGACCAATCTACGAGGCGTGAGAGTTTTTCCTGTAAGGCATGTTTTTGAGCAAAAAAACAGGTCGCGCGCAGGCCCCTTAAATGCATTTGTAGAGGAAATAAAACGTGATGACAACAATAGTCAATATAACAGCTTATATTATAACGATGTAATTTAACTTATGTTATTGTATTATTTCCTGACTGTCTGAGTTATAACTTAGGTACCTACCTATATTATTTATTTTTTTAATTCTATTATATCACCTACTATTAATACTTGTAATATATTCTTTACTTATAAGTTGTAAGTTTATAACATAAAACTTATATAATATTACATTATTAAAAAATCTATTTGCAGTGATCTTTATTGTACACACCTATGTTTAAACACAGTATGGGCGCTTAGCCATAATAATTTATAATATTGAATTTTGTTAACATTCATCACTAAATGACCTAATTATTATTTTTAAAAAATCATATTAATACCTACAGCACTTGTATATTTAATATTACACCTGCTATTTGGTTAATTAATTTTTATTTTATCATGTTTTAACTAATAGGTAATACAATTTATTATTACTTTATTAATAGAAAACACACGCATGTAACTAACAATTAAAATAGTAATGTTACCTAATTGAAAAAATGAAGTGTATTTACCTATAGATTTTATTTTTTAGTAAAACCACCAAAAAATTGCTTGAATCAGAATCTAATATTGAACCCAAAAATGAAGATTACAATTTGCAATTACTCGCAGAAGTGGCTACTAAATTGCCACGTATCACATGTACATCATAATATTATATACTACATAAGTATACATTATTTTTTATGTACGGTTAGTTAATAGGTTCATATTATAAGCATTTATTTGTTTTAATTATAAGTGTATTTATGTTAAGCACAATAATTTAATTACCTACCATTGTTACCTACCTTATTAGTTAATACTTAGATAATATTGGTAGTTGGTACCTACCTTAGTATCTTTATATAAAAGGGAACTTTAAGTTATTGTGAAATACCCAATAAATGTACCTACTGTGAGAAAATGTAAAATAAAATAATACTTATTACACATTATATCATAGTATGTTATAATGATGTGCATTGTACAAATATAGTTCAAATTCATAGCTAAAGAAAATAATAAGAATTTATTTATCTGCGAAGGAAACTAATATTTTATTGTAATTATTTTAATTTATGAACCATATTATACCTAAATATAAAAAATGCAATACATAATTATAATATATGTATAAAGTATGACTTAAGACTTCATACAATTATTTTTTATTTTTGTTATTATTATTATTTTAATTGTTATCATAAAATTATAATTTATACGTATATTAGCTATAGGTATTATCAGTGTAAACGATATATTGTTGTTTAATCTATCATGTATTCAATATTGTGTATGTGTTAGGTGATGTGAATCCAAACACGCAAAGGAAACGATTTCTCAATAACTGAATAACCTAGTTAGTAGTTATACTGGTTTGAAGATGAAAATCAATTTCCATTTTTAAAAACACATCGGGTACAAGAATATCATTATAAATTCATAAATTTTAAGTATGCATGTAAGATACTTATACCTATGATATATTATGATTTATGATTATGTAAACCTATAAGACAAATTATATTATACAATAATAATGTATATTATATTATAAGTAATACAATACCTATCATAAATTTAGCCATTTAATATGTTTGTGTGAATGATATAACTAATAACTAAATAAGTATATAACGTTAGGTACGGGTTTTGTCTACCGTCCATAAATCTATATCACACGCGTACCTATAGTGAAATCAAATTCACTCCAATCAATCATAAATTGATAAAATATATTAATATTCAATTTTTGACCTAAAAAATAGTTGTAGGTATAAGTAAAAGAATAACAAATATAAGGTATCATTTTTTGGATTTAAAATATTCAAAAAGTAAAAGATACCTTGCCTAAAAGGCTATATAAATAACAATTTTGTACCTATTTGTTTTTATGTTTAAACTATGACGTATAGTGTATTTAATATTTATGTATACACCATACAACAGTTGGGCATACAAGATATAGTGAGATACATACATTATATTTTAAAATATATGTATATATACCTACCACTACGATCTACCTAGGTAGGTATATTATCTAGTATACCTACTTAATAAAAAGGAATGGAAAATATTTTTAAAGGTAAGTTATTATATCATTGATTTTATTGTTTTAGGTGTATTGTATTTGATAATTGAATATAATCAATGATTAGGTATACCTACTAAAATATTTTATTTACTTATGATTCTTGCATAGTTGTATATTTGTATAGTTGTATCTTGTATGTATATCACGAAATAGTTGAAGCCTTGAAGTCTGAATAATTATTTCAAACATCAAGGTATTATACCTATTTACTCGATACTCAAAGATCATCATAGCCTTATATTTTAAGCGGTAAAGCACGATTGAGCTTAAAACGATTGAGCATATACCTTTTTAGCAACATGATTGAGCATAGAATAGGTATTTTATGCGATGTTGCCACATTTACGTGGCCGAAATTTTGTGATTTATTATTTTCACATATTATTGCACCAATAATTGTTATTATACCAGACGCGAGTCGTGAGCTGAGCCCAGCTTTATCGACAATGTTATCGGTTAATAAATTAGTTCCGGAGCAATAAAGTTCCGAAGTTTTAAAAATTTAAAATTAAAGGTAAACATAAGATTATAAATTAAGATACAAATCCAAAATTATCATTTAAATAATATCAGTGTTCGATCACCCATACTCTATAGTATTCTTGACTTATAAAGTTATAAACCATGCAGTATTTTTTTTAATTCGTTAATTCGTATTTCGTACCATATTTTGATTTTATTATTTTCAAACCTTTTATTATTATTATTATTATCATCATTATCATTAACATTATAATTATGTAATTTTTTTGATATATTATATTTTGAATTATAATAGTTATTCAAATAAATCTTTTTGTATAATATAGTTTAAAATGGCAACGTTGCAGAGTTTTTTATGCTCAATCGTGTAGGTTTTCTTTTGTATTCTGATTTCCTTTGATACGCCGACAATTTGGCTCAATCGTGTCGTAAAAAAGGTGTTGTATGCTCAATCGTATCTCAGCCATTTTAAGTATGTAGGTAGGTACCTACTTAATATAAAACCACAGTCTTTATATAATATATTCAAGTTTAAGTCCACATAAGTGGTAGGGGGGTTTCATCGATTCCGCCAGACCTTTTTATACTAGGGGATAAGGTATATCGATTCCGCCAGTACAGGTAGTCTAAAAACAACCTATCGATTCCGCCAGGAAAAAAATAAATCTCCCAAACGACAATTATTGTAGTCAATTGTAAATCGTAATGGTAGATTTATTAATAAATTATGAAGCTAAAAAAATTAATCATTTGCATTTCATTAGTTTGGCATCATCACATTATAAAAAATAATACTGTACAACTTCAAACTATATTTGTTTTGTGTAGTAGGTATGTATATTATATATTGTATATAAACAAATAATAAAATTGTACAACTTTTGACATTTGATAACATCATATGTATAATATGTATATAATGTAGGTACACATGATAACAATTTTATCAAATTTTATTTGTATTTTTTTGGATATTAATATTGTATTGTATTAATTATTAATTTATTTTTAATATTTAAATTAATTGTTGAATTATTTTGTAGATATATTATTATTATCATAACAGAAATAGCTAGGAATAGACAGCTGCAGCAGGTTGAGGTAAAAATTGGTGGGTGGCGGAATCGATAGGTTGTTTTTAGATTACCTGAACTGGCGGAGTCGATACTGGCGGAATCGATGTTACATTGGCGGAATCGATAGTTCCCCAGTGGTAGGTACATAAATATAATAAATACAACAATTAACTAAGTCCTAACATCAAATGTTAATTTATTTTTTATATTCATCTTGATCCGATAGTGTAGGAACTAGGAATTAAGGAAAAATTCCTTTAACGATAATTAAACTTTCGCCATTTTTAACCTAACACATCACAATTTTTAACAAACAATTAATTTAATTTAAATATTTTTATATTAGATTTCGATATTATTATTATACAATTTATACTTAATACAACTATTCTTATAATTAATTATATTTTATAGTTTATTAAATTTAACGTGTCCGTCGCATTATTGCATTCATTTTTATATTGGGGATTTTGTATTCAGGATTTGTTTTCCAACTAAAATAAAATAAAGTAGACCTTATAAGTTATAAGTTATAGTTAAATAGCTATAGTTATAGTTATAGTTATTTAGATCTACTATATGTCTATATATTATAATAATTAATAGTATATTATACCTAGTTCAGTTATAAATATATCCAGAGTCACTGTCGTGGCGCGAGCTAAGTAAAAAAAAAAAAATAACTGCACGATGGTGTGTGTATACTACTGTATAGTATATCGAAGCAGGAGTTGTCTATTTAAATTTTAAACTGTGTAAAATACAGGTACATTTTTTATAACTTAGAACTAATTTTCTAATGCATCAATTAACTCCTAGTAAACTCCAAAACATCAGAAATATTGTGAAGAACGTGCTTTTGTAAAAATCTTCAAAATTGCACTTTTAGAAATTAAGTTACAAATGAAAAAGTGAGAACTTTTTAATGGAAATTTATATTAAATTCAGAATCTCGGTAGGTAGCCGTTGAAGTCGTCAAGCATTGCCATTGTTACCACAATATTACCTTTCTTATAGATTATTGTGTAAATAATCAGAATTTAATAAAGATAAAAATTAGTGAAATCACAACAAAAACCCTTCGTAAACTATACCCTGTCCCAAAAGAGAATAATCAGTCGGCCGACCGGTTTTCATCAACGCACCAATCGAATCATTCGAGGAATTATTTAGAATAGTATATAAATATTAATAATATTTTTTAAAATAATAATAATAACTAATAAATTATATTTTAATTGTCCTTCGCTATTTAATTATTTTGTTCATCACACTTTGTTTCTTTTATGAAATAATTCCTAGCCAAGTAAATAAATAAATTATTGAAACAAAATAAGTTTACTTAAATTCAATATAAGTACTTAGCATTTATTCATGATATCACATCTTTATAGTGCTTAAAGATCTTATATTTTTTTTACTTAGCCATTGCCATTTTTATACGTAGTTTACGAAGGGTTTTGGTTGTGATTAGAGGCTAGAGCCTATCTACAGCTGTTATGTGAATACCTATGTGATGCATGAACATATTATCATCACAGAACAAAATGTGTTCTGTGTTATCATGATGTGATGAATAAGATCATTGATTATAAATACATCAGCTGTGGTTTATTCAGAAAACTTGATAACTGATCAGTGATAACACACTTCCAAACTGAAAAAGTAAATATTATTATGTATTAATTTATTACTATTCAAACTTAAATTTTTTCTATTGTTCTTAATTATCGTACCATTGATCTATTTGACTTCAACGAACAATAGTAAACATAAATATCTTGATGCAATTTAGTATGGAATTATCAAAACAGTTATTCATACATTTTAAACAAATTCATTATTCAATTACTATAGTAAAAAATGACTAAATATTTCAAGTAAATATTTGTTTACGATTCATTAAAATGTGGAAACCAATACTTGTCGTTATATTTGGCCTGTCATCAGTGTGGAGTGAATTAATCAGTGGACAAAATGCAAGTTACAAGTCAAATGATCTTATACCCATTGTCTTGAAGGGAAATTACTCTCAAAATTATCCAACAATTATTAACAACAATGTTTCTTATTTGTTTCTTTATGATTACATACTGGTAAATGTATAAATCATCTATTTTTATTAATTAAAAATTATATTTTAATATTTTTGTTTACTTAATAGAACTCTACTTTAGAGCCACCAAGAGTTAAAGTCACATTAGTAGAACCAGAAAATAATGATATTATAGATCCTTTAATAGTTGTTGTGAGGCATCGCTCTGGTGTCATATCGTGGCAACTTCCGTACATAGAAAAACAACAAGAAATAAAGTATGTGTTACACTACTACATCAATAGGAAAATAAATTACAATCCAGTGACAAGATAAAATTTTAAATCATATCTTGAAAAATGTCTGTTGATTATTTTGTCACTGAACTTTCAGGAATCTCATATTTTGTTGACTTATGGTCTAACTCTAACTTACAAATTACAATCTAACAACTGAAATTTGGGATTTTCGTAGATATTATAAAGCCGCTCATATATTATGTCCGACATTAAGTGCTTCTAACAATGAAAGTGGAATAGTTGTAAGTGTATCAACTAACAGTCCAATAAATATCACATTCATTTTACGTTTGGATGTTCAAAAATCATTTAATGTATTGTAAGTATTGTTACATTATGTTATTATATGCATTCCTCATTTATTAAATTAATATGTTTAAGATTAAATCAAGAAGTATCATTCAGCCTATCACCATCCGAACCAGTATATTATTATTATAGTTTTAAACAAAACGCTTCTATGGTATTACTTCATGTTATATCTGATGATGTCATGTGTATGACACTGTCAATACAAAATTCAACGGTATTAATAAAACAATAATGTATCCAAAATATATATAACATAAAAACAATTATACACATTTTTAGTGTCCAGTTTTTGACTCTCTAGAAACAGTTCAATATGATGGTTTACGGCAAACTGTCAGCAAAACTGGTGGTATTATTATATCGGTATGTTTATGTTTTATATTAAATGCATGTAATATACTAATATTTATATAACTAAAGAAAAGTCAACTACTAAAAATTATAAGGAATTCATTTTTGTGATCTCCTAAAAGAGTATAGTGTTTCATCTTATCATATTGTTGATTGTTTTGATGTATTGTCATGGACTCATGAGTAATGACCATATTTTATTAATAATTTGAAAAATTAATTAAATTTCACTTTTTTTCAATTATCTTATGTACTTAAAATAAAACTTATTATTAGTCTTATTCGAGACATATTTCAATATAACAAATATGTGTGGATCTAATTTTTATTTATATTATTTTCTAGAAAGATGAGTACCCACTTGGACTGTTTATAGTCTTTGTAGTTCATAGTGATAATTCAGCATGTAATCGAGGAAACTATCAAGCAACAAATTCCAGAACAAAAAGCATTAGTTTTGTGGTGAAACCAACTGTTGATTTTAATTACCAAATAATCAATTGCTTAATAGTAACTTTTATTTTTATTTCTATTTTGGTATTAACTACATTTTTTTATCATGCAAAAAGGTGAGTTTGTTGTACTTTAATTACAGTTAAAAATTTTAATTGCATTTTTAATTGTATAGAGATAATCTAAAAACAATGGACATCACACAAGAAGAACCATCGACTAGTATTTGTTCAACCCCCGTTAATAGTAAGGATAACATTTTAGAATTTAGAGTATTTGATTTAATATAGTTTTTGAATTATGATATAAAGCTCTTATGAGTTATGAATAAATAGTTGTATTCATAATTCATAGGCTTATTTACGTGTCTGGTTACTCTTGGATTGGTCAGACCTGCAAATTTAAATTAACTCAAAACTAATTTGTTTAAATTTTTTTAATGTAGTGGCCAGCAGAGAATTGTTCTCAATTCTTCTAAATTTCCCTATGATTATAATATTAGAGAAGATATAAACTTATAATTTAGGTTCTGAGCTAGACTTGTAATTGTTATTTTTTTTAACCTATAAATGAAACGTGGATAATAAGTTTGATACTTGTATTATACATACTAGATAGAGCTATCCGTATATCAAGCGTAATCTACGCTTGAAGCTGACTTGTTCGGCCCAGACAAAACTATTGTACATGAGTCAGAAATGAAAAAGATAGCGCTGTAACATAATTGCGGTTATGTTTTACGCATGTGCAGTAGTGACGTCTAGGCCAATTAATGTGCTTCAAGATTTTAAATCATAGTTCTATCCAGTATGTATTATCTAAGGTTGGAGACATTATTTCTCAATATTTAAAAAAAAAAATTTATAGTTATTACACTTACTACAAAAGTTATGAGAAAAATAGGTAAATAATAAATACAATGTTGTTTATCTTTGTCATACCTACCACAAGTATACATTATATATTTATATGATTGTAGTACATATTTAAGTTTTTTTTTTATTTTGATACATTGAGGGTTTTTACTTATGAAATTAAATTATTTTATTGTCTGAATTGATTAATTATATTAATTTTAATATTTTTTAGTTCAACCTGATAATGTGAGTTATGATTCATCTTTGGATGAGACTGATATTGACATTTTGAAGTCACCTGAACCTTGGAAAGATTTGATTAGGTAATGTTATATTCAACCGCATATGTGATATTATGTATTCATTTATATTATATATAAATATATTAATACAAAATTATTGAATTTACTATTTCATTTTATTCCAATCATTGCATATTATACCAAAAAACTGCTACGATATATATATTTTATTTACAATTTACATTATAAACAAATAAAAACAAGATAGGTAATAGTCTATCCAACCTGTATAATGTTATTTTTTAAGGTTGAGCATGGGGGAATATAATACAAAAAAAGTTCTCTTGAAATTAAATGTATTTTGTGTTTAAGAAATCTGTTTAGAAGAAATTACATTTTCTTTTGTGCCAAAAAGCAAAATATTTAAATTCATATTACAATTTTTAATGATTTAACTACAAAATAAGAAGTATAAATTCAAGACTAAGACTAAATATATAAATGGATATTTGAATTTATGTATTCATAGAATAATTTTAAAATTGTTAAAAATGGAATAGTAAATTTAACAACAAAAGGATACTAAAAAATATGTTTGAAGTTCAAATTTTAATTTATGTTTAATGTATTTATTTTTCAGAACCAAAACATGTCTATATGTCAGTGATTTATCTAAAAAAGATCATAGAATTTTAAAAGCTAAATCTAACTTATACGTATGGAATTTGATAACAGTAGCTGTATTTTATTCATTGCCTGTTATTCAATTAGTTTTTACTTCACAAAAAGTACATTTTGTTTAACTTATGTACCTATTCATTAAAAAAAAATAACCGGTTTTAAATATTTTTTAGATGCTCAATGAAACTGGAAATCAGGATTTGTGTTATTATAATTTTCTGTGTTCTCATAGTTTTGTATTAGGACCATGGAAATTTAGTGATTTCAATCATATATTTTCAAATATTGGGTATATATTTTTTGGACTTCTTTTCATTTTAATTACATATAAACGAGAATGTGTGAATATACCTAATCAAGTAAGTAATTCTTCAACTATTGTAACTAATTATAATTTACTGAATTTTCTAATAAAATATTTTAAACTCACAACAGAAGTTTGGTATTCCTAATCATTGTGGTTTGTATTATGCAATGGGATCAGCACTGGCTATGGAAGGGTTGATGAGTGCTTGTTATCATGTATGCCCTAATCATTCTAATTTTCAATTCGGTAATTATTACTTTAAATAGTTATGAATATTGCGTTTAATTTGTATTTTAATTTAATGTTTATTAAAAACTTATTTTAGATACGAGTTTTATGTACATAATATGTATGTTGAGTATGATCAAAATTTATCAAACTAGACATCCTGACATTAATGCTAATGCATATTTAGTGTTTGGTGTTTTGGCATTTGTTATTATACTTGGTCTTACTGGTATTATGTACGAAGGTCCAATACTTTTTATACTCTTCACTTGTTTACATTTAATAATGATATTTTGGTTATCTGCACAAATATACTATATGGGCAGATGGAAATTAGGTAATATTATAACATAATATTTAAAATAATAGATTTGAAAGTAATTATTTTATTAAATTATTAGATAAAAATACACCAAAACGTTTTTTTAACCACTTAATGAGTGCACCAAATCCATGTAAACCGAAGTATCCAAACCGTATGGTTTTGTTGAGTATTGGTAAATCATAAATAACTAATTATAAATATCCATTATAATAATTATTCAACATGTTGATCTAGGTATTTTAATAAACTTGGGACTGGCCATAAGTCATTGGGTCATAAAGTTTGGTAATTTTGGAAATTACCTCTTAATATTGTTTATGGTCAATTTGATTCTGTATCTATCATTCTATATTGTTATGAAGTTGATATCAAAGGAAAAATTACATTTTTGGCCATTACTGTACATTTTGCTGGCTATGATATTTTGGTGTGCCTCGTTGTATTTTTATATGCATAAATCAAGTTCATGGACTGTAAGTATTTTTAATTGTTATCTTAATAACAAAACAAATAGTCAAACATTTTCTTTTATGTAATGTAGCTAAGTGCAGCTGAATCAAGAACGTATAACACACCTTGCACTTTTATGGATTTCTATGATAATCACGATATTTGGCATTTCCTGTCAGCTATTAGTTTGTATCTCTCATTTATGGTTTTATTTACATTGGACGATGATGTTAATAATAAACCTACAGCAACAATACCTGTTTTTTAGTAAATGTTAAGTGTAATGTGATCTTATTTAAATATTATCATTAATGTAACAATGATTAAGTCAAACATTACCAAAGTGCTATAATATAAGATTGTACATATAAAATGTTGTATACTTATTGTGTTTAAATTTTATTAAAATTTCTGTTAAAAGCAATTTATATTTATAAGTCATTATTATAAATTAGCGCCATTTTATAAAAATGTAACTATCATACTTCACAGTTCATACTGTAGAATGTAGATGATGGATATATAATATATACCGGGTGATTCTTTTATCAAACAACACTCATTATTTCAAAAAGTGTAAATTTTTTTGAAGATATTTTTTTACATAGTTTCAAGTCGCTTATAAAACAACGTTTTTATTAAAAAATTATATTTTTAATTATTTTTTATCCTTATAATTTTTTAAGTTTTTTACTTTTTTGAATGACAACATAGGGTTTTAATTTTATATTCTAAAGTAGAATATTTTTCTTAGTATTTTGATACATGAAAATTGAATTTGGGGCGAGTAGTTTATGAGTTATAAGTATTTAAAGTTTAGACGAGCGGTGAAGTGGACAAACATTTCGCGGGGTAACCCCGAACCACTCCACTCGCTCGTCTAAACTTTAAATACTTATAACTCATAGACTACTCGCCCCAAATTCAATTTTCATGTATCAAAATACTAAGAAAAATATTCTACTTTAGAATATAAAATTAAAACCCTATGTTGTCATTCAAAAAAGTAAAAAACTTAAAAAATTATAAGGATAAAAAATAATTAAAAATATAATTTTTTAATAAAAACGTTGTTTTATAAGCGACTTGAAACTATGTAAAAAAATATCTTCAAAAAAATTTACACTTTTTGAAACAATGAGTGTTGTTTGATAAAAGAATCACCCGGTATATTGATTTTACCATTTTAAAGTATATTTTCACTAATTAATTAAGTTATTTGAATACTGTTGCAAAAATATTATTAATAATGACCTTTCAATCTTTTAATAATTGTAATGTAAATATTTGTATAAATTATAAAATATAGGTACATGTTAACTCTGATTTTTTTACAATAAATATATATTTTATTTATATTTATAATAATTATGAAGTTTTGTTCTTTATATGTTAATAACATACAGCGCCGGCGCAAGGCCGGGGCGAGCGGGGCACATGCCCCGGGCCCCGCGCTTTCAGGGCCCCGCTAGAAATTATTATTTAAAATAAAATTATTTATATTTAAAACTCTTGTTAAGTTCCATACAGGATTTTATTATCTAGTATAGCTGCATAATATTATCTTGATGTTAGTGGTCGATCTCCGAAATATTAAAATATATTATTGTAGATGAGTTATTCAGTTATAAATAAATCGAATTCGTAATTATTTTAAACCGCGATAACGATTCATAAATTTTATTTTCGTAAAAACCAAATGCATGCTACTTGTACTGGGTGTCTGTGTGTTTCTGTTATTATTTGACCATTCCACTCACATCAGCTGGAGCAGAGAGATCTTTTTCGAAGCTTAAATTAATAAAAACTTATTTACGGAGTACCATGTCCCAACAACGACTCACTGGACTAGCCACACTTTGTATTGAAAAAGAACTATCCGAACAGTTGAACTATGAAGAAATTATAAATGATTTTGCTTCCAAAAAAGCCAGAAAGAAAATTATTAAGAACTTAAACACTAAAACTAACTATATCAAATATAAATTATAATTTTAAATGTTTACTTGTTATTTTTATGTACTAAAAAATGATTTCAAATTAATTAACTATATTATACTTTATTTTTTATTTTGATAATGTTGAGAAGTTTATAAAATAAAAGGGAATTAAAAAAAAAAAAAAAAAGTAAATTTATTGTGTAAGTAATAATACATACTTCTATATTTTTTTATACACTATAATATACTTGTAATCGCTAAAAAATATAATAATATTACATATTATGTTAAGCTTGATGTAAAACACTATTCAAATAATAAAAACTTCCTAGTTCAGTTTCTCAAATAAAATCTTTTACCTACTATAAAATCATATTTTGTATTTTGTTGCATACATACTGTTTATTGTTAAACGATCTACGAAGCAGGCTTTATTTATTTTCAAGTATTAGATACTTATAAAATTCTAATATATAGAGTATAGAGTCTAATATCTATATTATAGACTGTAAACTGTAAAGGTAGGTACATACCTAATATTAACAAATATAACTATGTAAATTATATAAAATATGTATAGGACTTGTATTTTTTCCAGTTGGTAGCCGGTAGGTTTTTGCTTTCAATATTTCGCATATTGGGGTCCCTTTCAATATGATGTGCGATGTGCCCCGGGCCCCGATAAACCTAGCGCCGGCGCTGATAACATATTAATTCATTATAGAACATCAGAACGGTTTTAAAAATAATATATGACGTACATGTTTGCAATATTCTAACATTTTTTTTTTTTTAATAATGTTAGTAGGGAAAATTATTATTTGAACGGATTTTATAGATCTATATAAACTTATTATATAATAGTACATGTTGCATTATAAAATGGAAAATTTTTTTAGGTATTTGAACTTACCAATCGCAATATTTATGTAAGTATATTGATGAGTCAGGATTAAGAACATAATAGGACCAAAGAATTATAAAATAATTATTTTGTTCCGTCGAGATCGATGCTAAACGATTTCTATTAAAAGTAGAATGATATAAACACCGAATACAATGGAAATAGATGCCAAAAATATAAAAAATATGTTCCAACATTTTTGGCTCATTTGGTTTTCGGCCTAAAAATAGTACCTGCTCGGTGTAAAAATGTAAATACCGCTTTTTCGCTCAGTCCTCTCAGTCTACACAGTGCGTTGCCCTGCCCTCCCGCCACCCAATCACATTTCACGCCACGACCGCGACTCAGACGTCTGACAGACAGTAGTAACGTCGCGTTACACGTTACAGCCGAAATACTCGACGAAACGACGAATAATAATAAAGAATAATAACGATAATAATAATAATAATAATAATATTATAATTACCGACCACGACGGGGACAATATTATTTCCCGTGTCCGACAGCACTGATGAGAATTTACCTTTTTAATTTTAATTTTTTTTTTTACACACATTAATCAAGTGTGCGTGTGTATTTTTTTTTTACTGATAAAAGCCATCATCACTATTACTATTTACTACAATCCACAGTTAGTAGTACTACACTACTACTACTAGTTACTACTACAACTGCGACTCTGTAGGAGCTAAGCGGTGGTGGCGGCGGCAGGCGGCAACAGGAACAGCTTCAGTGGTCCACCATCAGTTGTACAACAGTGGTCCAACGTCTTCTCTCTCGTCGTCCCGATATTCTTGTCGTCCGAAAACCGCGTCGAACGCTCGTCCGGCCGATGTGACCACCGAGGCTCCCGACAATCTCTCGACCGTTTTTTATCCGTGCGAACAACCGACGGGCCGGCGCGCGGACTGTGGTCGTGGTGCGTTCTTTCGCGCGCGACGAAAAACGGCTGTTGCCACGGCCGTCGTGATTGTGCGAGCGCCCGCGCGTCGTGAGTGTGTCCGTGTGGCCTCCCGCCCGCGAACGAGGATATCGTCATGTCGTCCGCAAGAGCCCTGTGGACGACCCTGCGCCAGGCCGCGGCTGTCTGACACAGTCGGTACTCTCTGTTCCCGAAGACGGAGCCCGCCGACCGTTGGTGGCCGCCGTTGTTCGCGCCTGACGCGGCAGGGCGCGATCAGTCGTCGCTATGTCGGCGTTGTTCAAGAGAGCCGAACAGTTGAAACGTTGGGAGGAATCGGACACCAACCGAGAGTCGCCATCCCGCAAGAACATCAAGGCAGTATCGTTCCCCATAGACTGTGCTTTCCTAGCGTCTGTCTCGTCAGGCGATAAGAACGAGGTGAACAGCTTGCTGTACTTGGCCGCTGACATCAATGCCGCTAATGCGGATGGTCTCACAGCTTTGCATCAGGTATGAGCGGTCGTCACAAAAACATTCGGTTAGAATTGTTTGGTGTTTTGACTAATCAGATTTCTACTTATCTCATTATGTACCTACATATATAATCTCTTATTGTTTGTACTTTTTAATCATAATTACCTAACTAGAAGACGTTGATTAGATATGTCTTTGCCGGTAGCTACTGTAATAATATTTACTTTGAATATTGAATATGATTGATATCAAACAATAGGTACCATAAAGTATTTGATATTTTTATACTAGGGCAGGTACCTAATTTACCTATAGTTAAAATATGATTAAAATTATATTTTGTCTTGACATTTTTTGTACCTATAATTAATTTTTAAATTGCTGTGTAATTGTTTTCCCATTAGAGTAGAATTTATAGGAATGTAAAAAATATTTTGGTAATTAAAATTGTTTTTAAATGGGCATTCATTTATTTTCTTTACAGACAAACTTGCACTATGATTAATATGTAGTCCAAGGAATTATGCATGAATGGATTTAAAATGAGTTAAAAAATAAATAGAACAAATTAACAACTGTCATGACTTGCACAATATTAGTCTCAGAGCGGTACTAATAAATATACAGTAATTTTTGGAAACTGTTAATCAGTATATTACCTATATTTGTTTGTGTTCATTAAACAGAATAAGAAAATATTCCTTATGATGGCTTGGATGATTCATATTTTAATTGGCACTTCAATACCTACTCTGTAAGAACTCACTAATTCTATCGTATTCAGTATGGTAAACCTCATAAATTTCATACAACCAATAATTGTTTATTACTATATTATTTGCATGTAAACAAAAATATAAACTTTTCCATACATCTTGATGTAATGAAATTATATTAAAGATTAACATAATATACTGTTCTATTTGCTAGGTACCTACCTATTTTAATTAGGTTATATTTTTTTGTTTACTTATAGGTAATACATAACTTCTATAAATTAAATAGTTAGTTTTATATTCTAATTATTCTGTCATAAAATCAAATTATAAATATAATAGGTTTATATTCTGTATATTTTATTTGAATTCTTATCTGATGTTATTTTGTCCATTTATGGTCACAGCATTGACCTACACCTACCTAATTAGATTTTCATTCTTGCTCTATTTGGTGTTGTCAACTAACTTTGGACACCACTGAAAAGGTTTCAAACACATTAAGTAGGTTAAATACAAGGATATTTTTATTTCTAAATAATTTAAATATTTTATGCTATTGTTAATCCCTTTTATGTGTTAAAATATGATGCTATGAATTTGTAATTTTGGGTTGAATACTATATTGAAATTATTATTATGTACTTGTTGTGTATGTTTCATAATTTTTTTCCTCGTTTTTTTCTTATTTGATTACCTAAGTATTTGTTTTAATATTTTTTATGACAAAACAGTAAATTTAAAAAATGTTTAGGTAATTAGATATTTATTATATATTTTATTCGAAGTTTATATAGTAGAGTAACCTCAAGAGTAACAGATGTAAGGTGAAACACTGATTTGAAAATAAGATTGCGCTATCATCTATAGATATTTAATATTCTACCTAGTACAACTACAACAATGACATATTTCCATTTAGTGTTGTCAGACTATTTTATTTTTATTAAACATTGGTAGGTATCAGATTATACATAAGACAAACATATGAAAAAATATCATATACGTATGAATTTAATTTATAACTATAAAATGTTAGTTACCTTATGGTTAGTTATTAACTAAATATTAAAATGTATGTAAACTGAGGTAAATATTTTTACATATCCTCCATGATTAGGTCAATTTTTAGAAACTACACGTGTAGTCTAAAGTTAATGATTAAGTTACTAGTTATGTATAAAAAATGTGTTTTCAACATTCTTCACATTAAAGAACACCTTATGGCAACAGATAACCTTAATAGTTTTATAATAGTTTTCATTATGTAATAGTAATATACATTTGAGAATATTATTTTGTTTCCATAAAATAACATATTATGTACCAATGTTTTATATATAATTGTAATCTTGCATTTTATTTTAGGCTTGTATTGATGATAACCTAGATATGGTTGAATTTTTGGTTGAACATGGAGCTGATGTGAATAGAGGTGATAAAGAAGGATGGACACCATTGCATGCAACAACATCTTGTGGATTTGTTAGCATTGCAAAGTTAGTATTTAGTTAAAACAAATAACAGTATCTATGAAAGTGTTTATTTTCTACATATAGTTAAGAATGTAAGATGTCAATAGATATTTTTATTCATCCATATTTTTATACTGGATACTTGGATACTTATAAATTTTTTTTTTAATGTTTGGGGTTCTGATTCATGGAGCTATAGACAATGTTAAACATTTGTATTGTATTTTTTCAATATTCGAATGGCAAATTTACTACTTACAGGCCATCAGTCATAGTTATTTTTAGACAGCTCTTCACAATCCGATTTAAAAATGGGATTGTGGCTACTGTTAGAAGCAACTCTGTGGTGTTTGTAGACTTTGCCAGCTGGCTCTGCTTCTGTATTTTACATAGCTTATACATTTTTTAGAAATTATGTTTTTAACAAAAAACGCAATAGGTTATTACATTAGAATATCAATGAGTCTCTTTTTTATCCAATTTTTGGCATAAAGAGTTTCAAACAATGTCTGTTAGCATATTCCAAAATGTAATAAATAATTTTTCATGTGTTTTAATTAAACATCTTTTTAACATTCAATAACAAATGGGAAAAAAATATTAGAATTTGACAAGACTTAATGCAAATATTTTTACTTATTTATGATCTATATAAATGTATAGTTATACATCTAGGTATATAATTTTAGTAACGAAAATAAAATATACAGCTATAGATTAAATCATTGTTTATTATAAGTACTAACAGTATTTATAATCACCAATAATATATAAATGTATATTATTTTTGTTAGTAGTTGATATTTTGACACTAAATTATTTCCTTAACAAAGAAACTCATATAATTTATAATATATAAATCCTATAATATAAAACAACGATTTATCAGTATAATGTATTACTATAAATTAACTAATACCATTAAATTTACAATTTGTTATTATTAAGTTGTACACATGCATTTTTTCTTAGTAAAATTCAAATAATTTGGGGTTATCAGTTCTAAATAAATATGTTTGTTATAGATATTTATTAGAACACGGAGCAGATGTATCAGCAATTAACTGTGATCAAGAACTAGCTATTGACATTGCAGAATCTGATGACATGAGAAAACTTTTAGAACAACATTTAAGAGATATGGGTAAATTCAACTTGATTTAACGATCAGTATAATAAATATGTATTTAATATTTTTTTTTTTTTTAAGGAATTGACTGTGATGAAGCAAGGAACAAAGAAGAGAGACTGATGCTAAAAGATGCTCGAGAATGGATTAATACTGGCAAATTTAAGGATTCTCCTCATGCTACTACTGGGGCAATGGCAATACACGTATCTGCTGCCAAAGGATACATTAAAGTCTTAGAGTAATATATTATAAAAATGATAAAGTATTAATCAAAAAGTTTAATGCAATATGTATTTATTAGGCTCCTTATTCAAGCTGGTGCAGAAGTCGATTGTCAAGATTATGATGGTTGGACACCATTACATGCAGCAGCATATTGGGGTCAAAAAGAAGCTTGTGAAATATTAGTTGAACATTTCTGTAATATGAAAAAGAAAAATTTTGTGGTATATTATATAATTTGAAATATTTTCGTCGCATGAAAATTTCTTCAATCTATTTTATTTTTTTCAAAGGGTCAAACAGCATTTGATGTTTCTGATGAAGAAATGAAAGATTTACTTGATGAATTAAAAAAGAAACAAGCTTCTCAAAATAAAGATGCATTAGATAAAAATTACCTAATAAGTAATAAATTATCAAATTCTCAGAATCAGAAAAGAAGGTTAGTTTTAGTTTATAAATTATAGCTTTTTTTGTGTTTAGCTTTTTTCAGTATTTAATTGTTTGATATTAGGCTGGTTTTCTTCTACCTTGTGTTAATTTTTTTTTTTATTGCTTTTTATTCTTTGCTTGTTTGCATGTTTTTTATGTGTTCTGCTTCTGTATTCCTGTTGGATGCTCTGTATCACAAAATCAATGTAGATCTTCAATCAGCAGGCTATCCGGTAATGACAAATCAACATTGAAAAAGGACAAAGAAACCGTATTAGATCGAAATCGAGTGATTAAAGAGGAAGAAGATGATATTAAGATTAAGGATGACCCCACAATACATCAAAAAGTGGAAATTCAACTTACACCTATTGAACAGACGTCAGAAAATAACATTGGTAAGATTTACTTTATTAAATATACTTTGTTAGAATAAAGAAATTCTTAATTTTGTTAACATTGTTAGGAAATACAACCAAAGAATTCAAACAGCCTATTGTCCCATCATCAGACAATAACGAATTAAAGCCTCCAGAAGTTGTTTTGCGTAGAACGCAAAGTTTCGAGTCTGATGAAAAGTTAGTATTTTGTTTTATATTAGTGCATAAATTATTTATTTAGAAAAACTTTAAAAGTTAGTCATTTTTATTCTTTATTAATCATTAAAGCATGCAAATTATTGAATTGTAAGCATTTTATAATTCCAAATATTCACTAAAAAAAATGGAATTTTAATAAAGTAGGTATAATAGTTTAAATATTGCAATAAAAGTTAATTGAGAACTACTAAGCATAATTAATTATGAGTTAATGAATCACATAAAGGTATAATGTGTCAATATTCAACTTGTGTTTATTTACAAATTTGATGAAAAATTATACTACACTATTTTTAATGAAAAATGTTAATATTATGCATGCCTTAAAAATATATTTTAGTCAAGTACATGTAAATTGTTTTGGTTTTTTTGCTTACGTGTATTTACTAGAAAGTTGTAAAAAATTTTAATATCATCAACTACTCAATGTAAACTACCAAATTACTATTTATTTGTTTATTTATTATGAGTAAAGAGGCTTATATTACCTTATATAATTGGACACATTTTACTTTATTTCTATTTAAACTTATTTTCCAAACGTATATTTTAATCAATTCAATATTTCTATTTTAAGATGCTCAGTTATTTATTTTTTAAATCACATATTATTTTTTATAATATTCCTAATTATTGAATGTTGTATAAAAATGTTGATGTTATTAAAATGCATATTTTGAGTGGAGCAAGAATGTATTGATTTCACAATGAGTTTCATTTTTATTTTTACCCAAAACTAGTTTTGATAAAATAGATTTTGTTATTATGTTGTTATTTATAAATGTATAATCAAAGATACTTTAAATTTTCCCCTATATATTCTACCATTTTCCATAGCAGGGGTTGGCAAGTAATTTCTATTGGAGTCCTAAAAATTAAACTAATAAATAAATGATTTCCAGTAAAAAAATCTTTATCAAATCTTTATATTCAAAAAATAACTGTATAAAAATAAAAAAATTATCTAGTTAGGTATTACAATTTATTAATTTATATTAAAAAATTACAATATTAGGATAATAATAATAATAATATTGTATGATAATAATAATAATTTTATTTACCAAGTAATTTAAGGGGTCTCACTAACACGTCTTTTTTTTAAAAAACTACTGTTTCTAATTCCAATGATACATGTCGACAATTATCACGAAATTCATTCTGAGAAAATATTCTTATTGTCCGTAATATATACAAGGTAACGATTGAGCCACATTTTTAATTTTTGTAATTTAAATTGTAAAATGTAAAAAATTTAGAATTACCAACTTATATATTTAATTAACTAAATACAATTTTAAAAATGTGCTTCGATTGATCCCTCGTACATGTTGTGGAAAAAAAGAATATTTTGTCAAAATGCAAATTGAGGTTATTGTTGGAATTAGAATCGTATGTTTGAGTGAAAAATAAACATTTTTTCATGATCTCAATATTACGTACTGATGTGTGCTTGCGAGTGGGCGCTAGAGCCCAGTACCTCTACAATTGACCCTCATGGACGCCATACACACTAATGATTAGGGTTCGGGACTTATTGCACACAAATTATAGGAAATATGCATGCACATATGCACTTAAAATAACCTAAATATGCGAACAAATATGCAATTGAATATTTTTTTTTAAATTAAAAATTTGTATTATTCATTTAAATTTAGACCTTCTTTTGTAATTAGTCATATTTTTGACTACAATAACACTATCAACATTATATTACTGAAGTGTATGTTCGATTTCATTTTCTTCGTCTTCTCCTACAATGAAAAAAAGGTTGGGTTTTTCTTTAATATATTAAATTATTATTAAATATAAAAACGATGAATTGTTCACTTGTAAAGTTTGACTGTACGCAATTAGACATTAGAACAGAGATATTGAACAACGCATGAAAGTAAAAAAAATAAAGTTAACCTTTAAAATAAATGTACTTAACATAAAAAAAAACTGCTTAAATATGCTGTAAATAACAATTAAACTGCCAAAATTTGTCAAATATGCATTTTGCTCAGAAAACGGCAAAATATGCAAAAATATGCAATTAAAATTTTTGTATTTCAATCCGTTATGACTTAAAACAAATTTAAATCTTACTTAGACTATTCTGCAGTCATTATTAAGCCATATGCAAATGCAACAAGTCCCGAACCCTACTAATGATCATTTACAACTAACACATAGATCTCGGGTGGTAACGACGAGATTAGAAATTGCCTAAATAATTCTCCTTAAATCAATGCAAAAAATTACATTTATTTTCCTTAAACAGTTTTTTTTAAATTGGTTTTTAGTTTTTGAAAATAATACCTCACAAATGTATGTCAAACCAAACATCGTAGCCAAGTTAATTATCAGTTGCTTACAGCTTGACAAAACCTTCAACAAAATTAAAATTAAATATCAGAATATACTAGCGGTATACCTACTGAAAATTGGATAAAAATAAACATGCACTGTATCCACCAACGAATGTACACAAACTAAATTGTTATGTAGAAAATAGGGGTAACAGACAAATAATATTATTGTATCAGTAGATAGCAATGATATGCAATAAATGTAATTTAACACTGTCGTTTTCTATAATTTGGTTTATCCGTGACTCGGTTGTCGGCAGACACTGTATTATAACATATTATTACCTGCCCGATAAATTATTTGCAATGAATTATGATACCAGGGGCGGATCCAGAGTTAGGAAACTGTGGGGCAGGAAATTTCAAGGGGCAACTAATTAAAACCAAATTAGAAATCTATACTTGTGTACTAGGTATTTAAAACAAAAAAAATTGATTTATACTGTATGTGTGTTTATTTAAGTGTCCAACTACTCAAGATCTGAAAAGAGGCCAATTTGATCAGAAAATATTAACTGTGGTTCAGTTGACCTTCCTTAACCCTCCCCTAGATCCGCCCCTGTACGATACAACCATAATCTGAGTTTGATAAATTTAATGAAATATACATTTTCTATTAATAATGATAATAATAATAAAATAATATAATAATATATTATACTATTATAGTAAATAACATAATCAAGTACTATATTGTGTTGATGGGATCAAGAGTTATGAGGTCTGCCGGTTGCCGATCGTTGTTCTATAGTATACATGGTATAATCTTTAAAATATTTTTAAGATTTTTATAGGTATTTTATATTCTTGAATTTTGTTGATAACAATGTTTAGGCTCAGTCAAAATGTAATTTAAGATCTCACATAAGTTGATTTTGTAAAAATATAAATACATTTAAGATACATAAGACAATTTTTTTTAATATGCGATTGAAGTTCAAATTATTACAAAATTCATTAAATTCACAACAATTTGCTATTTTGCAGTTAAATTAAATTAAATTGATTCAACCTAACTATTTACCAATGATAAAATAATTTCTATAATTTACATGAATAAATGTGAAATTAGTTTTTTAATAACAGCTTATCTCAGAAACAACGTAACTCATTTAAAATAAATTTCTGTTTTATCAATAGATTCCTTGAGACTTTCTGGGTGTTTTTAGCTTTTTTTTCCTCTTATAGGACAGGTTGGAAAATTGTTTTTAATAAACGCCAGGTGGAGACTGCCCTCCTCCCCTACAATATCATATAGCTCTGTTTTTTTTATATATTACATACACACCACTGCACAGTAAAATAATTTATATTGAACATTTTGAAACACATTATTAAACAACATATTTTTTTAATCTATTATATATATAAAAGCCATAAACCACACACTCATAACGTATAAACTTGAAATTTGAAATTAAAACTGTTTATAGCTATATTTTTTGGTAACAGTATGAACAATGAAATACTTATAAGAAACCTTGCTCTACCTTTTAATCCTTAGCTATAGAAATTGAGCATTTTATAAGTTTATAACAACAAAATAATTTGTAAATTTTGGAGATTTTGACGAATTTTGTCAAAATTTGAACTTTAAATGCTTATAAATAAATCCGTTCCTATGTATCTCTAATAATTTAACTGCTATTATAACAACTAACGAGGACCCTTAAATTAAATTTCCAAGGTTTTTGACCTATAGAAAAAAAATTATAGATATATTAAAACATTAAAAGTAATTAAAAATTTCAAATGTTTATAAACAGCTTAAAACAAGCTCAAAAAGACAATATGTTTTAAAATTATATCATATATAGAATATGATATAATAAAAAATTGGTGAAATTGAGTTAAGACCAAAAAAGTTGTTTTGTCAGACTGGTTTTAATAAAAAAAAATGTTTTTTGTTTTTCTTGATTAATTAAAACAGTTCTGTGGTTTTTAAATTTCTACCTATTAAAAGTACAACCTAGATTCAATTTTCTATAAAAAGCCA
The DNA here is from genome assembly GCA_949089665.1 of Macrosiphum euphorbiae. Lineage (NCBI taxonomy): Eukaryota > Metazoa > Arthropoda > Insecta > Hemiptera > Aphididae > Macrosiphum > Macrosiphum euphorbiae. The sequence continues at coordinate 43,353,281 of CARXXK010000001.1, read as the reverse complement.
TCATCAAATTACAGAAATACAGAAACAAAAAATATTTAGAAAAACACATTGTAACAATGCATTTATTGATCCACTCAAAATCTAAAAGCTCTGGGAGGGGGGGATCTATCATCAACCATAACTATGCCATTGCCGCTTGTGTTATCTCCATTTTACCAATGCATAACATATCAAATTTTGCTTTTAACATGAATATTAAATTATCCATGTTATGTTTTAGTAAGACTGAGTTAAAACATTCGTGCAGGACAGCCCTAATTTTTTTTTTTTTAGTATTTATTATATTATGTGGTTACAAGTTTATCTTAGTAGTAACTTATTTTATGTATTCAGTTACTAATAATGTATGTTTGAAGTATTAAATGTAGAATGTGTGAATTAACATAATTATGTTTGCACGCTTTGTGTGTCTGTATTTGAGCAGGTTTTATCGACGTTATTGTGAGTTACGTGCTAAAATTAAAGGTAACTTGTGGGGAGTTATACATCCTTCTCCATCTACAGCATGTGCTTCACCTCCTATGAGAACTGCTTCATTAAAGGAAAAACCTCTATCAAGGTATTGTAAATTGATGATATGAATATTTTAATATTTGAAAGTTGTAATCTCTGAAATTATAAATTGAGAAGGTACATGTTTTTGACACCTACTAAAACTTTTTATTTGATAAAATTGATTTTATTTTTTTATTTTTAGGCGGAACAAAAGTAATTTTAGAGACGATCAAACAAATTTAGCAACTGCTCAGAGCAGTTTGAATTCAAATGATACAACACATCCAACTCCCAATATTCGCAGGTAAAATTTTAATAAGAAATGTTTATACTTTTTGTTTTAGATAATAGTTCTGAATTAAATTGAAGATAGGATATTTTTTTTTATTTTAGTATATTATACTTTTATACTTAAATTTAGTTATAAAAAGTTTCTAAACATTATACTGATTACACATCTAATAATATATTAGTCTGTTTTTCATAGATATTTAATACTAAATAATGATGAACAATAATATTATATTTCTACAAAAATTACAAACTATTATTTTACAAAAATTGAGTGAAAAATTGTGAATTTTGACACTATACTTAGTATTATTAGCAGTGGCGGCTTGTGGCTTGGATGAGAAAATACATTTTATACAAATTGAAATAGAATTTTTATTAATACTCCAATTTTTGAATAAAAGTATATTAACTATAATACTTTTTGTTGTGTGTGAACATTGAATTGTTTCTCTCAGAAATTAGGAGCGTATGCAGGTACAATTGCAATGTTTGGACGAAAAATATTGTAATTCGAGTTGTTCTGAATGAAGAAGCATAATATGTAAGTTTGGGTAGTTTAAACCGCGATCTTATGTATGCGTTTTGGACGACCGGCAGTGTCGTCCATTTGGGTAAAATATTATTATAGTAGGTCATTTATTTTTTAAATTAAATACGTATTTGCTCATCATTGTTGGTGCTATTGTCTATTAGTATTTTTAGACATATTAATATATTGTTTCCATATCAATATTTCTATACAAGTATAATAGTTTACTACAATTTTATTATACATCCTTTTGACTTAATATTATAGATTTGTTTTCTACTGCAGCCACTTTGACAAATATCATTTAAAGTTAAAAAGTAATATTATATTATGTATTATATATTTAAATTTTTATACTTATGACAAGATATCATATTGAAGTCACATCCCTACCAACAGAAACCAGGAACCGCCACTGATTATTAAAGATTGATATATTGGTTAAGTTATAGTTTTTAAGTATGGTCCTCATCTATACATTTTTTCTATTTAATATTTTCATAATATAATTTTGTGAATATATTACTGTATTAGATATCCATATTTATTAAAATTCATAATATTTTTTGGATTAGGTGACTAAATTCAAAGTAAATTAATAAATACAATTGTTGATGAAGTGTTCCTTAAAATAACAATAACTTAAATAGCCAATGTAATTTTGACTTTGTCAACCAAAGTCCAAAGCATCAAGAATGTCCAAGATGGATGCGGAATTGTATTATTTTTTTTTATAGTTTATCTATATGACCATAAACAAAAATAATGGAATTCACTTATTGACTTTGTTATATTATCTCAATAACAAATAATGAGTAATAATCTAAAATTCAAACCGTCAAATCAATAATTGAATTTTATAATAGATTATATTCTTTTTGTAATACAATATTAATCTAAGTATTTTTTTATTCTACTTACAAACAGTATATTTATTTATTGATAAATGATTAATAAATTAAGAATGTTCAGAGTGAATCACAAAAAAAACATATTATTTAAATGTTATTTCAATGAATATTTGTCAACTTCGATATAAACACACACCTGTATATTATATCAGTGGCATAGCTAGGCGGCAAATGGAAAATATAATTTTATGTTTGCATGATGTTTAGATTTTATTGAAAAAAAAATTTAATAATATTCTAATATTTCAATAAATTAAATAAATACAAATACATTTTCTTATTGTGTAATCATTATAAATAAAATTTCTATTAATTTTTTTTATTAAATCAAAGAAAAATTTTAATTAAGCTTTATTATGCTTTATTATTTTTTTTCAATTTAAGTAATTTACATTATTCCATATATTTTAATTTATCTAATCATATTTTTAGATTTAATGTAAAGCTAGCAATAAATTATGTTTAATATTATTAGTGGTGTCAAAGCATTTATCAGTGGTCTCCAAATGCAACAGAAACAATCAGAAACAACCCATAAAATAGTCCCCGGGAACATCTTTAAAAACTTTTTCAAGTTTGTTCTTGGAATAGTAAATTATTGTTTGGTTTATAAAATAACATTATTTCTGTGACATCTGCTTATTGACATATTTAATTTTACCAGAGCTTTGGAATCCAAACATAAATATTAGATTATTGTTGATTTATAATAATTTAAATATTTAATTATTATATTAAAAGTTCTAAGTAGAATATTCTTATATAATCATTAATAAATACATATAGGTAATACTATTTTAGTAGTTCTTATTTTATAATAATAAATAATAATTGAAAGAGCCAATGTTGTTAAAAACACATAAGAAATTTAACTTAAGTTTAACATAACCTCTCACCACCATAAAACCATTTTATTTTACTTTTAATTTAATATTTATACTAATTAATTACCAACCAATTAAACTATAAACAACATTTTTAATTGATCAAAAAATATTTTGATTTCCTTGATTTTGAAGTAATATAGTGTACTTTTGTTAAAATTTTATAATTTTTATTTTATATTCTGAGTGGAGTGATAATTGTGTATTTTTTTTGTGTATCGTATGTGTATTGTGTATATAATTTTATCTACTATAAAATGTTTCAATATTTAACTTTGAGGGTGATTTCCTAACCTATTTGTACCCTTCTACTGTAATTTTTTATTAACTTAAAGTTAATAACAATAATATATGATAAATATATACTATTATAATAATTGATAATATAATCAATTCTATGGTTTTGGAAAAAAATTATTTTTACCATATAAATAATATAATAATAGCTAAATAGCATAAAATATTATACAAACTATAATACTTATACAAATCCAGAATCGATTATACTTAGTATTATTTCCATTCAGTATCATTTTCTATGCAATGATTTATTATTGAATTCAAATTGAAAACATCCATTACAGTGACTTACTCAATGACAAAGTATACTCTATAACAGAGCGGAACCAGCTATTTAAACTTAAAAATTGTAACTAATACATTTTTAGTTAAAGCTGACCAAGGGCGCCCATAAGGGGTGTAAGGAGGTGACATGTCACCCCCTAGACAAATGCGAAATTATTGTAATTTTTTGGTTGTTGTAAATAATAAACTGATTGATTTTTACTGATGATATTATAATACATGACATATTATATAGGTACATCGTTTATTTATGTTGTTTTCTGTTATTTAATAAAATCAATTTGGTTGGTAAGTAGTTAGGTATTTTTTTATGATATTGTCACCCCCATATATTCTGATTGATAGACGCCCTTGAAGCTGACATATAATGGTCTAATATTGTTTACTTATAGTCTGAAGAGTACTGTTATAATTAAGTTGTAAAATATTTATTGATTAAATTAATATAACTATTAATACTATAATATGTAAAATATTTTATATATATTTTGATAATTTGATATTATGTGATGGATTCCGAGTTCTATAGTTATTAATTTATGTTTAAAATAAAACTTGAGTTATGTTTTATCTAACCACATTATCAATATTTGTTTTGTACATTTTGAACTAGCATTGTGTATTAATTTTAATATTTTTTGTATTATACATTCTAAATAATAACATTAATATAAGATTTTTTTTTTAATTTAGGTCATTTGTTCCTCCGGTTAGAGATGACGAATCAGAAACTCAACGAAAAGCACATGCTAAACGTGTTCGAGAAACTAGACGTTCCACTCAAGGAGTGACTTTAGAAGAACTAAAATCTGCAGAACAAATTGTTAAGCAAAAAAATCAGGATACTGGCAAAAGCAAATTAAGCAACTCTCAAGTGGAAACAAATAATAACTCCACAAACAATATTGGAACACCGCACGTAAGTAAAATGTTTATATAAAAATGTATTTATTACCCATTTTTATCCTTTAAAATCTAGTGGATTTAAATCAGTTGCAATTAAATAATTTTATATCAATATAATATATTATAATATGTATAACTTGACAATCCTGGTACATTTTCAATCTGAAAATAAAATTGTTGTTCAATCCTGTAGTATTTTAGATTTTGAGCCCATCAATGATTTTACCAAGATTACTAAGATGTATTATTTTTGTCTGTAGTAATTTTCACATCAGAAAACCCACTTAAATATTATTTGCGGTTAGTGGCAGATTTGGATCCAGATTATTCTATACCATTTTCTAGACATGATTAAGTTTTCAATTTTTGCTCTTTTCGAGTTATTTATAAACAATTGAAATTTGTCCAATTAAAACAATACATTTTTAAAAATTATTTTTGAATTAATGTAGCTAAAATTATCAAAGAATTCAAAAAATGTAAAGTTGTTTTGTTCTTAAAGAAATTAAAAAATATCAAAAATACAGTTGGTTAGAAATTTTTTTTTAACTTTACAATTTCAAATTTTGACAAATTGTGAAAATGTACAAAACTATTTTGTAGTTAAATATTTATAAAATTCTTAATTTTAATATTTAAGGCTTGAAAAGGTAATAAGTGAATTCTAACTAGTTGTTCTTGGTAGTCACATTAAATTTTATGGGCATTGGCAATTACAATTTTGACAAACTTATACAAAAAAGGATTTTAAATTTTTAAAAACACTACATATTCTATTGTTTCAAACTTTATGTATAATTGTTTTATAGTTTATACTTATATCTTTATAAGCTAACTTTTAATAAACACATATATAAATGTGTAGTGTGTCATAGATGTATGTGTTTATACTTTATAGTATTTGTATACTAGTCAGTGGCGGTTCGTGAGCTTTTAATGAAGTAGTTCACATCCAAAACAAATAGAACCAATATTATATATATATATATATATATATATTATAAATTGTATTAAATAATTTTTTACAAATTTTAGTTATTCACCAACTAACGTTTATTTTGTTTATATTTTTAAACAAAAACACTATTGTTGTTTTGAATTTCCAATAATGATCGACAAATATTATCAGCTGATAAACGGAATATAATAAACGAATGAGAGTAAAAATAAATTATAATGGCTATGCCAACGCTCAGCGGCGCAGCGACGTCAAAAATAATTCGCTGAAAACAATTTAATTAGAACAAATGTGCACAATGTGCACATCAATTCCATTATAATGCGGGCTGTGTGTTTTGACTTGTTTTAATTTTTATACTGTACAAAAGTGCACAGCAATTGTGTGCACTACTGCACCTCTATAATACACACCTATACCGTTCCGTTGCTGACAACCGTCCGGCTGTTTGGCCATCGAAATAACCCAATCCATATATTTTATTATTTTCATAATATTCTGAATTTATGTTTTTTATTTTTAAAAATAATCTTAGTAACACTAAAAGTACTATTTAGTATTATGTAGTATTATTATGATTTATGTTTTCCATTTTTCTTGAGTTTGGGTAGATAGTTCACGTGAACAAATACACAAGCCGCCATTGATACTAGTATAATATTAATGTTTTAGAATTTAGATTCTGAGCGGAGCGATGAATGCATTGGTTTTACAATGAAGTGTTTGTGTGTGTTTGTTGTATTATTATTTTTTTTCTGTTATCATGTTTTAGAGCAGTAGTTTTCAATCTTTAACTTTGAAAGTGGTATCTATAAGCAAATTGAATCTAGTTAGTCAAATATTCAAATACTTAGGGGGATTAAAAGTAAAAATCCCTGTACTTTTTTTTTGAAACTAAACTTTAAGACAAAAATATTAACACAACAGTTTTTAAAAATTCCATAATTGTAGATTTAAAATGTTCATAAAATATTTATATTACCTTGCATTTTCTAGACATAGTATAATTTTCAAAACATGTAACTCTTTTTGAGCTATTTATATACATCATAAACCTTTGATTTATTACAATGTTCTCATTAGTTTTTCTTACTAAACATAAGATAAAAAGTTGAATGTGCACCCACATTCGTTTTAAATGAAGGTTGGAAGTTGAAATGTTCTAATATGTTTAGTGTTTTTTCTATAAATATTGATAATAATGTTTACATTTTGTCAACAATTTTAAAAATACATAAATTGCAAAATGTTTAAACATTTGAGATTTAAATTTTGATAAGACTGTAAATTGGATAATATTAAATGAAAAGTAACGATTTTAGTTTTTTTTTTGTTATTCAAGCTTTTGTTATTATTTATTTTTATATTTATAAAGCATTGAAATTTAAAAAAATATATTTTAGATTCATTTTAAGCTATTTATACAATGAACCTTTTTACACCGTTCTAAGGTATGTTTCTATTTACTTAACATTTAATAACAGATACTTAGTAATATTACATAAAGTAAGATTATAATTATTATTATTTATTATTTAAAATAATATGCAATTTGTTTTTTTGCAAAAATTAGCTCAACTTACCGTATTACTAATTGAATAATTAATTATTAATATAAATATTTAATAAAATATCCTCAAAATGTAGAGGGTCACAGATTATCTCCGCTCAGAATCATTTTTCTTACTTATACACTTATTTATCATTGAATTCAAATTTAACACATAGATTGCAGTGACTTACTCAATGAACTCTTGATGCCTATTATACAGAAGGGTTTCTTCACCTTTTTTTTTTATTAAACCAGTTTTTGCAATTATATATTATATATTAAACAATGTCTTTTCAATTTTTCACTTAACAAAAAGTGCTATGTTGTATGTTTGTAAGACGGAGACAAAACTTATGGGCTTTACTGCATTAGATGTATCCAATGGTATAGTTTAAACATAATTAGACCTGCCAACCTTTTTTATGTATACTATAAATCTACATTAACTTTTAAAATTAAAAACTTATTTACCATTTTACATCATAATTCATCATTTTAAAATTTATAATTTATAATAATATATATTATATAAATAAAAACTTTAAAATTTAAAAACCCTCAAGTAGAACTTCTAAATAATAAATTGTTGATCTACCCTCAGTGGATTTGTGTTTACTTTTGAAATAGGTATTTATATTTTAATAATATAAACCACAAACTACAAATCAAAGAACATTGTTTATTAGGTTTATTCTCATTTTGCTGTTATTTCTGCTGGTGTATAATTATTTATTTTATGGAATTTTTCCGTCAGATCTTAACCTTACTTTTATCGTAATAATGTCATACATTTATGATTATTAATAAATTATACAATCCCACAAGTTATACACTTTCTTTGATATCACATGTTTATCATATACCAATCAATTTACTGCAAATGTAAGATTTAGGTATTCATTTTTAAGTTGTCATTATAAACAATCACTTATAAAACAAATAATTATATATTGTATTGTTCATGTATACCAAAGTTTTGAAAATTTGCCAAAATATTGAAAGTTTTAAATTTCAATATTCTTATGACCCATTTTTAGTTCCAAATAAAAATAAGTATAATATAATAGAACATCTACGGTGTTAATTTTAGAACCATAAAAACATTTTCATACTAGAACAGTTTTACCAAAAAATATACATTAAGTATATTATGTATACATTATACTTGCATTTCTTATGAATTTGAAAACTGTTTAAAATAATAAATTCAATTCAAATTTTACTTTACACATAAAATTTATTTTAAAATTAAATCAATGCTAAATTTAAGTAGCTCTTTTTACATTTATATTAATTGTATCATCCACTTATAGTTTATATTTTATAATATTAATCAGAACATAATATTTTCAAAACCTTTTATTCAAATTTAATTATCTTAACCTTTGAATAGAAAAGTTTTATAGCATAACCTATTTCTAGCTACATCGTACATCATTAAAAAGTATATAGTGTTTACACTTAACAGTTTTACACTATAAAATAATTTTGTTTACCTTTTGATGAAGTAAAATTCTTATTTTTTGAAATATGTATGATAAAATAAAAAATTAATAAAAACAATTTTCAAAGGAAAGCCATTATTGTTTTTAAAATGCACAAGTATTTTAAAAATATTCTAAGCTCTGTAAACAGTATACATTGTGTTTTTTTTTTTTTTTTATCAAAACATTTTTATTTAACATTATACAAATATAATTATAAATAATTGGTATCACGAGTTAATGAGTTTCAGGAATTATAACAGTGATTTACTGATGCATAGTTATTCATTGGTGCAATCTGAAACTTTGTACATATAATGTTAATGTGGTAAAAATTAATTAATTATGATAGTAAATTACATCTTGGGAATTTTTACTCACTTTGAAGGGTACCTTCTTCTTAATAGGTACTATTGTCTATTATACGTCGTTATTACTATCTAGTTTAATAATTTGTCAGGCTAAAAAAGAAGAGCATGTAACTGTTACGGCTACGATTACTCCATTGCCCCGAAATATTCCATCTAACATGCCAGATAGCTGTTTGGAACGGAGGCCGTCTTGGAGACTTAGGGTCGAAAACGGCAGCAAGGTTTGTTGACATTTCTGTGTGTAGAGGAATTTATGGTCCCGTTTGAATTGTTAGTTTTTTGATGATTTAAAATGCTCTAGAGTTGTATTGTTTTTTGCTATGTCTAATAATGTGCTTTGCACTGTGTTGATGTGTTTCTGTTCTTAATCTTAATTTTATTACGTATTTTTAATTACATGTTTATTTCACTTGAATTTTACAGTTTTTGCTTGAAGATGCTAGATCTAATGAAGCAGTTCCAAAACCTCCAACAAAGTCACACATTCCGTCATCTCCTGATACTAGCGCAGATACAACTGTCACGTTACCATTAAGGCGTCCTTCACCTAAAGAAATTGACGATAAAGGTGATTTTTGTTAAGTTTATACGACATCTAATTGACGTCATTGGTGTTATGATGTATATATATAAATATTGAATGTGAATTCTGGCCAATATCCAACTCATCATTATCTTTGTTTTCTAGCATCATAAGCTACTTAATTTAGTACACATTCCACTAAGTGTAAATAGTGTAGTAAATGTGTGTTAAGTTCATAGTTAAATTCCATTTTTATCCTCATGTAGCTTACTAATTATTGAAGGAATCATGTTTTGATTTTATTGATTTAATATAAGTATGTATTTGATGTTATTCTTTTTATACAGATCAAGATAAAGAAAATGAATTCCGCAATCACCAGGCCACTCAAGCAGTTATACAAAGAAGGAAAAGGCCGAAGCGAAGATCTACTGGAGTGGTTCACGTTGATTTGGACGAAATTGATCCAGACAGACAAGATACCTCTTCTTGTGGCGGTACCGATGATAGTATCGGAGAGGTATGTTTGTTATAATAGTATATTATATTTTTAAATTTAAATTTAAAAAAAATAAGTTTGTATATTGAGACTATGGATAACACTTTGGTTAATGGTTGTCATATTATTATAAATAAAGTGTTTTTATGTCAGTGCATAATAGCAGTCATGTATGTAGAACAAGTTTAATGAAGTAAAAAAAATTATTATTATTATAATACTTAAAAGTTGGGGTTTTTCCAATTATTGTTTTTGGATGTACGGTGAAAAGTTTGACTAATGAGTAATGTGTCGTTTGATATTTTTGGCAACTTTAAGTTTTCCTTCAATCATTTATTTAGAACGGCTACAATAAGTCAGTCCTATGTCAAATAACGCCTTCTCTATTGCATATGTATGCAATTCTATTTTCGATTCAGCTAATGTTCTCCGTAGTAAAATTCTATTTTTATTTTAAAGTTGGCTTCCGTCAAATCAAAGCCGTATTAAACGAATTAAAAACAATACATGCGCGATTTCTAAAATAAAAGTTTTTATTATTACCCCGAACATGAACGCCGCCGCCGCATTTTGTCGTCCACTGGCCACGGGTGACCCTCCCCGCCCCCTCTCCCACGAGCGTTCGGCTACGCACATCGTAAACGTCCACAACAATAATCGTATAATAATAATAATAATAATAATAATATATACCGCGTACTACACGCCGCAGCTAAGGGCACGTTTTTTTAAACCGGGCCTTTTCATTAGACCCCAAAATAGATCACGGTCACTGTATATACGGCGGCCTCTGCTCCACGCGACACGTCGTTTATTTGCTGTGCGCCAGTCTTCGCTGCTGCGCGGTGATTTCAGACTTCAGTACTTCGCCGCACGTTGTCCGCCGGTGAACGAGTCCCGCTCAGCCGCGTCTCATCACCTCGCAGATTCGCCATGAGCTCTTATACCAACAACATCCGAAAGTCCCGACCGTCGTCCTCGTCGACGTCCTCTTACGCCAGGCCCAGGAGTGTTTACAGTTCTCCGTCCCGGAACAGTGCCATGTACTCGTCCCTGGGCCTGTCCGCGCCCTATCTCGGCACGTCATCCTACTCGTCCACCATTCCTTCATATTCCACGTCCACGTACGGCGGCACCGCATCCGGATACGGTGGCCTAACCATAGCCCCGTCGTCGTCGTCTCCCAATTTTTCGTCGTATTCTGGCCGGACTGCGTCCCCGTCCTCGTCGCTCCACTCGCACGCCTCTTCGTCTTCTCGCCACTCGCACGCCTCTCCGTCATCCCGCCACTCGCACGCCTCACCATCGTCCCGCCACCCCCACACCTCCCTCAAACGAAACTTCTACCAAAGTCCGCTGACCAGATTCGACTCGTCAAACTCGTTGGCGTCTAGTAAGAGCTACGGATCAGAGGGTTACGCGGTAAGCAAACTAAACTTGTATGATAATATATTATACCAAGCCGGTCACATAAAGTGGGTTTATATATGGTTTTTTTAAGATGATTTGTGTAATATTGAATAAATTCAATAACAGTTAAATTAAAATAAAAATCAATTTTATCACTTCTGTCAAGTACAGAAAAAATTCCGGCACCATTTTAAATATAACGAGTCATCTACTGATCTACCTATCAGTCTTCGTATTGTGAATTACGGTTGAATGTATTATCTACCCATAAATCGGTGCCAGATTAAGGAGTAATGATAGCATTCACTTTAGGTCCCATCACCTACACAGGTATTGACTATCTCTTGGTTCTTACCAAAAATGTGTGCTTTTGCACGAAACCTATATCAAGGTATATTGGTACGGGTGATGCGCAGTCCATAATATATTGATATAATTATGTCTATGGGCTGCACTCGTCTGGGCGGTATGAGTTTGAGCTGGTTTGTAAAAATTGCTGTGTTTGGGAGACTATTTTTAATATCCTGTGATAATATTTTGAGCTTTTATCAATCCTCTTATTACGACAGACTCGGGAGTCGGGATTATCCGTGAATTCCATGGGTAAACGACAAGATGTGTTTTTCTAGTGGTTAAATTCACTAAAAACATAATTTTAAATCGAAATTCAGTTTATTTTGTTTTGTAGTAAAAATGTTTTCAATTTCATATCCATATTTGGTACACTAACCTCCGTAGTAACTAGGGCCAGAATGTTAATGCTCTAAAAAAGATACATTTATGACATATAAAACAAAAAAAAATGCCTTGAAAATTGTTATATATTAATGACCTACATACTTACTTCTCAGAAAATTGTTGAAGTTAAAATTTAAAGTTAAAAAGTTTACCGCGTTATAGTAACGTAAAGTTGACGTAATAAAGTTGTGTTTTATTCGATTTGAATATAAAATTATTGGTAAAAATTTACTACAACGTAAAAAAGGTGGGTAAGTGGATGTCTCGCTGCTGTAGGTTAAAGTGGGTCACTGTAATGGATGGTGTTAAATTTTAATTCAATGATATACTATCATTGTATAAGAAAAACGATTCTGAGCGAAAACGGTCAGTCAGCCTATGATATTACTAAGTATATTTGATGATATTAAGGTGAATACCTAAAGTAATTTATATAAAATCTATTTATGTGGAATCTTGTTTTAAATTTTCAATCCTTAACTATAAAAGTTGAACATTTTATAAATTTCTAACTACAAAATTATTATTAAATTTTAAACGTGATAAATTTTGTCAAAATTTGAACTTTAAATGCTTATAAAAAAAATTGTGCCTATGTAGTTTTAATATTTTTCAACTGCTATTGTAACAATATAGCCTTGTATTAAATGTTCACGCTTTTTACCTAAAAAATAACATTTTATTGATATTTATAGGAAAAAAAAAACTAAAAAAATTGAAAACTGACAATGTCCGTAAACAGTTCAAAAAGAGACAAATTATTTTAAAAATTGTATGGTGTATAGAAAATGCTAATATAAACATTCAGTGAAATTTTCAAGTATCTACAGTCATTCGTTTTTTAATTACAATAAAATAAGAAAATCTTTAAATGAGAAATCGAGTGAATATGTACTAATATGAATTTCCAACCTCATAAGAATTTAATTTGAGTTTCTTGTAGACATTTTTTTTTTTTGATAAAGGCAAACAAACTTATTAGGAATCTTGCATTACATTTTCAAATCTTAGATTTAAAAAGAACATTTTTTATTAATTTCTAACTCAAAATAATTTGCAAATTTTCATATTTTTACGTATTTTGTCAATATTTAAACTTAAAATGCTTATAAAAAAAATTGTGACTGGATTTTTATTTTTTTTATCTGCCTTTGAAATATTATACTAGGCGCCTTCAATTAAATTGTTAAGCTTTTTTAACCAACAAATAAAATTTTATTGATATTTATAGAAAAAAAACTACAAAAATGGAAACTGAAAATGTCCGTAAACAGCTCAAAATATTTGGAAAATGTTATGGTGTGTAGAAAATGCTAATATAAACATTCAGTCAACATTCCATGTACCTACGGTCATTTTTTTAAGAGTAGCACCAAAAACCGAAAACAGATTTTGCATAAAAATTCCCGTTTTTCCTTAATTTTTCTTTTGTTTTTCACGGTGCTTTTGAAAACTACTGGAAAAATTATACTTTTGACCCCCCAGAGTACCAACTAGATCCACTTTCCTTTCAGAAAACATACTGTTGAGGAAAATCTAAGCCCTTTTACTGTCCTAAAAGGTGATGACAGACACAAAAAAAATTAAAAAAACACACATCATTGTAAAATCAATACATTCACCGTTCCTATCATAATCTAAAATTACACTAAAATGCAAAATAAAAATGAGTTGTTTAGATTTGTACCGATGTTATTGAAACACATTTTAAGCTATGAAACCATCGTCCATGGTGTTCCAAACAAAGATGCAAAAGTTATCAACATCCGGGCCTTAGTAATAAGTAATAACTAATAACTATTAACTAACACTATAACGAGTTTAGTTTTATCTTAATCTTTATAATTTTATCTTTTATGTATTTAGTATATTGTATGATACTCGCTGAAACATAATGTAAGGAATTCGCCAAAACACGTTTTTATTAGACGGGTAAAAGGCAATTCGCCCAAAAACATGCTTTCACTTATCTATAATAAAATTAATTTTTTTTTTTTTTTCCATTAGATAAAAATAAGTATTTACAACCTGTAATATTTATACAAAACAATAAGTAAATTTGATAACAAAGAAGGTAAAAACACGAATAGCGTGAGGTGGGAGGCCCACCAGTGTGGATACCCTATTACCCTCTAACTTGGTGTTAGGAGTTTTATTTTATTTGACTGGGATAATAGCTTCCATATTGTTCTATTATAATAGACATTAGGTAATATTAATATTGGGTGCCTTTTAAAACGGGCGTCATGCGTTTGGGCAAATTACCTTTTAACCCACATAATAAAAGTAGTATGTTTGGGTGAGTATAATACAATATAAAAGATAAAATTGTAAATTTGTAAAGATTAAGATAAAATCTATAGGGAATTTTATATCAATCTAAATATGGCGCATCATTTCAATTTTTAATCGCACACATAAAAAAAAAACAATCCACTTTAAATCATACCCGTGGAATTCATGGACAACCCAAGTTTGACAAAATGAGAGAAAATGGATTGATAAAATACAGCATCCCAGTAGGTATATTAAAAAAGATCGCACAAACACATTACAATGTTTTAAAATCACTCGCCCAAACACATTCCATTTTATAAAAATTCGCCCAAACGCAAACCGCCCTTTGAAAACATTTGCTCTCAATTTGATTGCCTATAGTGCCTAATGGTTAGTCAAACGATAATAAAAATTATAATAATTATTTAATAAAAATCTAAAATAGTAAGTAGTGTTCATAGGAATTAGTGTAAAATAATCCCGTGCATTTGAAGTTGTAGTAATTAAAAATCGAATAAATCATGTGATTTCGTCACTTATGATATGTCTAAAAATAACCCACTGTAGAAAACCTTTAAAAACATAAGGAATTTATTGAAAATTACGTAGTTACAAATTGCACATACAGTGCATGTGGATCGTCAATTGATTACATATTGCATATTATATTATTTTAACTTTTGTGAACTGTGGTTATTTTTTATTTAATCGATTTTGCTCAACGACAATGAATACCTAAGAACATGTCTTTTGAAAATCGGACAAAAGAGACGTAATGGCATTACTTTTCATATTATATTATATATTGGGTAGAAAATATAAATATTGAAGATTGCTCCTCATACTCCCTAGAAAAATGTCTGCAGGCATTCATGATTCCCTTCCCTTTGAAAAATCCCGAAATCGCCATCAATCGGTGGACGTGTGTCATCGTTGTCAGTGTTTTACTGTCACTGTATTTACGAAATTAATATTTCACTGTTGTTGGTTTGTTCCCAGTGCCGGATTTAGCGGGGGTGCAGGGGGTGCATTGCACCGGGGCCTCAAGACCAAGGTTGTATTAGGGGCCTAAGGTTAAAGTCCTAAATTTTCTAACTTTCTATAACTTTTTATTATAAAATGAACAAATGTTATTATTTTAAGATGTTACTGACAAGTGACAAACATTTATTTTGGACGGTTTGAATTTTAGATAAATAATACTATTTATCATTGTTATTGTTTGTTTTACATATTTATTTGTATACTCATTAATTATATTATATAGTACTTATGAATCGTATACTATTTTCGTATAATCGTACTATATATTTAATCTCAGAGGCTCGTGAACTCGCGCTAGTGCAGTATCTTGCTGGACAAACTAATAATGTAACCTTGGTTATATGTATTTAATATTAATACTGTTAAATATAAATGGATTATGATTTACGGACATGCCTTCGCCTTGATGCAGTGTTATTGGTTTCAGATATGTTATTTTGTACTTTTGTCAGTTTTATTTTTGAGTACCTACTCTATTATATTAATTTTTCATTTGATTATTAAAAATAAAAATTAGGTACCTACCTACACTATCTTTTATTGACTTTTGAAAAAAAAAACACGTCTAACAGACAATTTGAAAGTGTTGCATCTAAAAGACGGAGAAAAATGTTCAAAACAATGAATTAAAAAAATATAAAGGATTGATGAATAATTTTGTATACAATTCAGGTAACTGAGGTACCTGATTCATATTTGGGTCCTTTCATTTTAGGACAATATAGAGAATATACAGCCAATATCATATTAATGATATTTATTCTTAATTTATATTATACTAGCATAGAAGCATACATTAATGATTAATACATCATAATATCTAAGCGTGGTATAATAGATATGAGAACAGTGAGTGAATGTATAATTTCATAATTTTATTTACCTATTAAATTATGGAATTTAAATTTTGTGTTTTTTAGTTTGTTTAATATATCAATACGACAAAACGTATCAAATAAATAGATAATTGTAAAGTCAAGAAATTTTTTTTTTAAGGGGCCTCCATTGGTAGTTGCACCCCGGCCCCCTGAGACTTAGATCCGGCACTGTTTGTTCCTTGTTTCTTATTGCCTTATGGTTTCAGAGCGGTGGAGATACCAAATCGAATCCGACGTCGCGGCTCGGTTCAATATCGTCATCACTAGACAGTAAACACAGTAGTGCTGCAAATTCTCCCGGCTCGTGTTCTGAAAACGGCGACATCGATTACAAAGCTGTGAGTATTAATATTGTCGCGTTAAAATAATATTCTGTTTGTTCACTATTCCGTGTCGATTTAGTTGTACGAAGAAGTAGTCGTAGATAACGAACGATTGAGGCGACAGTTACAGAAGACTGAGGAAGACCTACTAGAAGCAAAAATTACTATAGAAAAACAATCGACCAATGTAAGAAACATTATTAGCAATCACTGCAAACGAATCTAAACTGTGATTAATAATATTCTTGTTTGTTGATGATTCAAATGAATGTTTCAGGCTGGAAAAAGCACGACATTATCGGAAACGGAAAAACGTGAAAGGCGGGCTATGGAGAGAAAACTGTCAGAGATGGAAGAGGAACTCAAGGTAATTGTGTATTTTATTTTTTTGGCGATGGAGAGAATTCAAATAAAATAAATGTCTAGGCCAGTCTACAAATAAAAATAGACTTATTATCAATGTTGCTACTTGTGCTAGAAAATATTTAGAGCTTACACTTGAGTTTATGTTCTCTAGCAATTGCAAAAGTTGAAAGCAGAAAATGAACGGCTCCGAACTGAGAACAGAGCCCTTACCAGAGTCGTTTCTAAACTTACTCATACCTGATAATGCGAACACTTCATTTTTTTTTTTTATGTATGTAGATAATGTGCGACATTGAATTGTGATGTGTGCTGTTTTTATGCTCAGTGTGTTTGTGAATTCCCATTCCAGTTGGTCTACTAATCAATTAATTTTTGTTTCACCAATTGTGTATAAAACTTGTTTGAGCTTTTTCA
The DNA here is from genome assembly GCA_949089665.1 of Macrosiphum euphorbiae. Classification (NCBI taxonomy): domain Eukaryota; kingdom Metazoa; phylum Arthropoda; class Insecta; order Hemiptera; family Aphididae; genus Macrosiphum; species Macrosiphum euphorbiae. The sequence goes on along the minus strand of CARXXK010000001.1, from coordinate 43,335,840 downwards.
ATGATCATACTTTATAAATCTCAACATTATGGTTAAAACTAATACACTACCCACTTGTTTAGTATATAGTTATTTGGTATAATATGGAATATATAATTATCAAATTTAAAATATTTTCTAATGCATCTCTTTTAGGCTTTTATTGGTATTTTTATTTTAAAGCGTGTTATAAGCATATTAAAATTTTAATATTTTATATATATATAGTTATATAACTCATATAGTTCACTTTAAATTTGAATTATCAATAAATGCCTATCGATCGTTCCTGTTAATATTCTTAGGCTAATAGGCCAAGTCAACATACTATTGAAAATTACATCACAAAATAGTTTCTTGAGTACCGAAATTTACTCTAATGTACGTTAGTATGATGAGACATCATGTGCGGATGAAGGTTCCTTGTTATAATATTGTCTAATATAACTTAGTAGTTGTAAATCTAACAGAGTTTCGTTTTTAAAAATGTTTCTAAAACTATGTTGTGATAATAAACATTATGTAGTTATTTTCAAAATATTATTTGTTTAACTTCTGTTTTATTATTTATTTTAGATTTTAATTTTTAGCTTATTATTGTGTTTTGTTCAAACATGGAAACCTTGTTTTAAAATAAATATGCTTAATCAGTTAAATGCTTAACTGTTAGAAATGCAAAATGTGCATTAATTTAAATAAACGAACCACATTAGCTTAAATTTTGCTAAACTTAACAGTTTTATGTTGTACTGTAGAAAGCTTATTTTGATTTTCTTTAAATATTCAGAATTTGTTTATGATTTCTTATTTATAATTAATGTTATTCATTTTTACAGCAAATGGAACTGTTACGCCAAGAAAATCAGAGGTTAAAAGACGAAAATGGTGCTTTAATTCGAGTTATAAGTAAACTTTCAAAATAGTGATACATTTTTTCTTAGACTAATTAATTTGAATATTATAAATACCTACAAAAATAACTGCTTTTATTCATACCATAAACACATATATATATATATATTTAGCATTCAGTATTAATTAATTTTGTCTAGAAGCTACTATTTTTATAATAAATTCATACTTATATTTTATTGTAATTTGTACTATACTTGTTTTTTTTATTATTCGCCACTCAACAGATCTGATATATATTTTGTATTGGTTATATTATATGCAATGATAAAAAAATAGTGATCTTGTAAACAACTAACCCAAATTTCATAAATTTTTATTATTTTAGATTAAATAAATTTTATTATTATTATTTTTTTTTTAAATTATATAAATACAAATTAATTAATATTTTTAATGTATATACAATATACCATTTTTCCTCGTGTATACTATTTTATATAATATTATTGTATTTTGTTGTTCTGTTGTATGCGGATGTTTATTTTGGTACACAATGAAAATTAAAAAAAAAAATTGACCGCATTTAAAAATGTTCAAATATATATATTTGTTTTTATTCTGTTACACCTGTTTATTTTTTCCATTACTCATATACATAAACATAACAAATACCAGTTTGTAAAGTATATGATTACAATTTACAAGAAATTAAATATATTAGTATACAATATAAATATTACATACTATTTAACTGTATAGTTCCCTTACAGTTTGAACTTAGAAATAGACTCCATAATCTAAGTTTTATTTTATTATTTTATAAATATAGTTAATAAATTATAAAATGTTAAATATATTTATGAGTATTCGAATATTTTTTGCAGCAAAGTTTAACACGTTTACGACCAGTTGTAAAACTGTATAATATCCTTATTATTTCCCAGATATTTACTCAACAAGATTATGTATATAAATTGGAAATATTGGCATACAGTACTTCGAAGAGTAATTTAAAACCAAACACACCAATTTAATAAAATAAATGTTGAATAGATCCATATAATTAGTATTGTTAGCAGTGCTCGAAATGGGCCAGAACGCTGTGAATTAGTGTTCTAGTTTGTTATATTAGTCATTGCGTCCGTTCCGGTTGGTTATAATTTGAATTAAAGAGTTCCAGATTGTAAAAATTATAAGTAAATATTTACCAGTGAACATTCAATAATATTAAATTAATTAATCATATTTGCATAAGGCATATTAATTTTATAAATGTTTCTGTACATACAAATATACAATTTTCCATTTCGAACACTGATTATTAGAACAGGTGGCTAGATTGCTAGAACATTATCTAATAATATTATAATCTCATGTCAATTTGAGTTTTTTTGAAACACCCACCCATTCATCAACTTTTGTCAACATAAAATGTTCTTAAATGTGTTGAGAATAATAATTTTCCAATATTTTCTTTCAATTCTGTTTAATAATTCTTACCCTGTTCTCCGTAAACCACATTGGTAACTGGATATAATAATTTTGGTTAGATCTTATCTATTAGACTAAAAACAAATTTCTAAGAAATAATTTTAAAAATTCTGTATTAGCCTACAACTAATATTAATGCTTTAATCAGTGAATTATAAGATCAACTAAAAATAAATAAATCATTAATAAGCAAATAAACTAATGTAAAAAAATATAATTTTTTCAAAAAGTTAAAAATATCACGAACAGAATGGTTTCTCAAAAAAAAAAATATATATATATATAATAATAAACATGAATCTTGGTATCTTTAAACCATATTAAAAAAGGCAAAAACCAATAAATTAACTATTACAACACCAACGAGATGATTCTTTGGATGGCACATCGTCCTCATCGTCAATTATTATTGTTCTTCTTCTTGTGCTTCCTGACCGATTTAATGTAACTAAATTATCAGCAATTTGTTTATCAGCCTTTTCTATCATCATACGACACAGACTCAAGAATATTTCTTCAATGCCTGAATTCATTTTGGCTGATGTATGAAAATGTACAGCACCAACTGAACTGGCATAGCTATAAAATTACATCATTTAAAGTCAATTATTTTGTCAATATTTTAAATGTTCATGAATTTTTACTTTTCTGCATCTTCTACTGAAACTGTACGATCTTTTTCTAAATCAATTTTGTTTCCTGCAATAACAAGGCAAATTTCACTTCCTAACATCTTTTTTAGTTCTTTAATCCAATTTTTCACCTGAAAACCATTCATAACTCAGTTAATTTAATTCAATAATAATTAGATGTAGAATAACACTAAAATAATTAATTAACTGTTAATAATATATAATATATATCAGTAACAAAAAAATATTATATTGGTACCTATAGTTCTTTATTTATTTAAACATATTGTAATGTATTGTTGTATAAGCTTAATTTATTTCATAAAATGTAATACCTACTAATTTTATATTGTGAAGATAAAGTTATTTATAAATTATAAATTCATTTTTTTTTTTTTTTTTTGAAATTAGGTAGGTATGAGGCTTCTTAGAAGTTTGGGGAATGATATTAATAAAAGTACTAAAACTGTTTGATAATCTACAATATTATCAGGCAGATAGTCTAGTTCATACCAAGGTCCTTAAATACTATTTGAAGAAACTTATTTTTTTTAACTATTTTAAAAATGCCAGACATTCTAAACCTAAATATTTGTCATAAATAGAAAATTGTAGGTACACTGTAATAAATTAATATTATATGAATATGTAGGTACTAAAATATATGTAGGTACCTACCTATAATTTTAAATAAATAAAACAGTGACAAGGTGTAATATAATATCTAGTTAAATATTTTATGTATTGTAATACTATCAAGGTTAGGTTTACTGCAAAAAATGTTTCCATTTCCTGCATTGTTGGTTGTAAATATTATATACACCGTTTCCACTTGAGAAGACAATTTTATGAAGTGGATGTGACACATTATTATTGTGCTCAATAATAAGTAATAACCATTAATATGATGAAACCTTATCAACTCCCTATAATTAAGAGCTTGTTTAATGTTTTTAGTTTTTTCCTGAATCTTATTGTTACCATTTATCTTTCAAATGTTTTTGAGATATTATACAACTTATGAATAACTAAATAGACTCAAGGGTAGATTTTAAGCAATATGGTACTTGATTTAAAAGTGTTGATAGTATATTACTTTTTGGAAAGAATCTTCATCGGTGATGTCGTAAACCAGTATTGCACCATTGGACATTCGGTAGTAAATCGGCCCCAAAGCATGAAACCTCTCTTGTCCGGCCGTATCCCATATCGACAAGTTTATTCTCCGTCCATTGAGATTGAGCTTTTTCTTGACAAATGACGCCTATACCAACCAGTAGACGTGATTACACACCAGAAACCCGAGCAGTTATATTGTAACAACATTTCAACATCGGCCCAACGAACTATGTATCAAGCCCTACCTGTAGCGTGCTGACGTGTCTGTCATTGAACTTGTCTTCGGTGTAACGTAGCACCAGTGACGTTTTGCCCACGCACCCTTCGCCCAACAGGACTACTTTGAAGCTCTGCGCGGTCGTCCTGCTGCCAGTCGAGGATAGACCGTCTCCCGAATCGTCCATCCTGGCGATGCTGTTTGTCTTGGTCCTGGTGGAATGTTACATTTGTGCGCACAACACACACCCGAGCACACACACAACTTGTAGTTAAATGTCACCGAAAGAAGGCGGCAGCGGTGTCTGATTACGATATTATGCACTGTTATGTAACTAAAAAGAAAAGAAAAAATAAGTAATTTTCAAGTGACAAGAAGACACTGACAGGGTACAACCATAATATTGTATTCGGTGTCAATGGTTATATTATTTATTATTGTTTTTCGGCGTACCTACTTCACTCGCTAGTCGCTACGGGCGACGGTCGCATAAAGGTCGATGATTATCGTAAAATCGTCGTAAATGGTCGTAAAATAACGAGAATGTGTTATATTATTAAATCTGTGGTATGTCGATCAGTTATCGACGTGAATAAGTACCTACACCACCGAGCACTGAAATACTGAATAGTGAATACTGAAAACAGTGAAAACTGAAAAGTATGATAATATTATAATAATATAGTGGGCGATTATATTATTGTACACATTAGTACATTACACAATATCATAATAATTATTAATGATATTTTATAAGTTCTAAGTACGCGCTATCAGGGAGCCCGCAGACACTTGTCAGTTGTCTTTGTATTATTACTATTATTATTATTATTTTTTTTTTTTTTACTTTGCCCCAGACAGCTGCTGTTGTAGACCTGTTCTGTGCCTGTACGGCTGCCGCTGCCCTCTGTTTACCTGTTTACCTGTCTCCATGCGACTCTGCGGCATGAATTAACATATTATCTTAAATCATTCTCTGCGGTATCGGATAATGGATATCTAATACGATATTGGATCCATTCTCTTTGGCTTCGCGTTTGTCAGTGATCAGTGCTGTCTGCCTTTCTCCGTCGTTTTAGAATACTAAAAAATGTGGACGGATTGAATGTCGTGATGAAGATCACGTTTGTGATTATTTGTCAATATACTCATTACTCATTAATCGATAATCAATCTCAATGTCACTTCAGAAATCAGAATAATTACCATTGCCCGTCTTAGGTCATGAACACTGTTAAAATGTATAGGAAAGAAACCGTAGACATTATTAGTTCTTAAATCTTAACAGTTAATTAAGGAAAAGTGTCTTCGTATCTTCCTCGAAGTACTGATGCTATAGCCTACTACTATAGCACATAAACACGTTCACGGACCATAATTTATTATAGTTTCATTTAATCTTCGCTACTATGTCGTTATACCGTGTTACTCAATGTCATAAACTAATAAACTCATTAGTCATAAGTATAACTTATAATTTACAACAATAATAACCAATTTCTACCCATGTCACATATATTACGAAATATTGTTTTCCTGTAAATGTAAAATGTATAATAATACTGCAATCTGTAATGCTACCGGTCTTGAGTCTACCACGGAAATGCAGAATAGAATAATAAAGATAGAACCACAGACTATATTTAGACAGAACGGCGCTAGTGCTATATAGCACAGAATAACAAATTTATAACATGACAACAGTCAACATGTTATGATTGTTATGATACACGATTTAACCACAGAATGGATGAAATAGATATATCATCTCTATTATGTGATTTAACTATTGAAGATAAGTGGTGGTGCTACTGTGCTATAGAATCATAGACTTAGTTAGTACTTTAGTTAATAGGTCTATGTATAGAATGCTACATTGCTACTATCGTTATCGCGACTGTTAACAGTGTTGTTGTAATCGAGTGCTTTCATTCGATAACACAATCAAGTTCGGCCTTTGAACTTGAACGGAACAACTGAGTCCGCGAAACCGTGAAAGTGTGAAAGCGAAACCAAAGATTGTAAATGGTTTTTCGGCATTCGGCGGAACACCGTACGGAAGTTATACGGAAGTCGAGTGTCAAATACTCACCCCACGATATCGGACGTGTCCACCTGGCATGAATTAATAGGAATCAACCCTTTCGAATGCTCGTCTGTCTGGTGACGACCGCCACCACAACCGGACACTACATACGGGGTAGACGCAAAGGTCTAGTGTCCACGACGTGGGCCAAAAAAGCACCGAGTGTGGTGTCGTTCGCAGACCACTGAAATGGCTCGCCACAGGAACATACGGACGACGCAATATTCCGATGGTAAACTTTCTTGCGACAGTGACCGCTGTCTGATTTTTTATACCCAGGAACCCGGCGCTCGTCTGCAGTCAATCGCCAGATCTCTGAATTGGTTTTGCAATACACTTTTTAAGGATTTTTCGGTAAACCTTTGAGGCCACTTGATCCGCATTACTCATCATTATTTCGATATAAACATATTGAACCGATGTACAAACAGTTTTGCTCATGCATTTGAGAAATCTTGCATTGGCCTGTGTGTTTCGTAGTGCGGTGTATCACTTTGAAATCTAAATAAATAAATAATTACAATTATATACTCGATAACTTTGATACTTACATTGACATTCCGAGAGTTCTGGTGTTGAGTATTTAAAATTGGCCACCAATAATAAAAAGTCCTAGTGACCATTTTATTTTAACATAGTATACTTACATCCACAGCTATTCATCATTTTCTTTGAAAACAATCAAAACCTAGAAAGTTCTTGAAATAATAAATGTGCTATTATAAAATAATTTCTTTTTCAAATAATATTTTTAATTATTCCAATAATAATTTATAATTATATTTATAATTTCAAGAATGCAAATTAATTCAATCTACCTAATTAAAGAAACATTTTAGTATAGTACTTACCCATGTAAATATTTCCAGATGAATATTATGATGATGATGATGATTATTCAAATTCATTTGAAGATGACTGCATTTCTCCAAGTGATGGTAAATATTAACCCCAATATTAACCATCTTTCATAAATTTATTTTCAAGTTTTAATTTATTTTGAATATTATTTTAGCAATTTATTTAATTAATCACAAATCCAAGTTTGATTCGGACCAAGACTTAACTGATGCCAAAGTAAATTCATGTTTACAAAGAGTAACAGAAGTTTTGGGCTTTGAGCTTGCCAAGGATGTTGTTGCAGGGCATTTGATTAATAATGAATTTAACATTGATAAAACAGTTGATCAAATAATAAATTCTAAAATTGGTAAATTCAATAATTTTCAATTAATAAATTTATTAAATGATTTGTATTTATTATATTTATAATTGAATAATAAATTATATAGGTGCTACAAAAGTAAAGGATCAGCAACCTGCTGAGAGCAGGTTAAGTAGGCCTCCAACTGTTGTTATTGCTTCTTCATCAAAAAATAAAGACAACATTATTGTTGGTTTTGGAAATGCATCTATTTCAGGTACACCATACATATTTATATATTATATAATAGAGTATTGCAATAATTGCATACAGTAATATTAATTATTATTTGCATGTCTATTTTTGCATTACAAAATGGAAGCTGCTCTATAGTTTATGCTCTGTTTAAGTCAAGAACCACAGTCTGCGGCAACCAGTTTTAATCGGTGGCAGTCAGGCAACATCCTCTTGTCACCTCCACCGAGTCAACTATCTATATATCTGTCATGTAGTATTTCCACACCCCTGTACACAATTCGGCAGCTGACTGTGTTTCTTGACTTGAATGGAGTATAGATTTTTGCATTCCAACTTCCAAGTACCTACATTTAAGTAACAAATATTAAAAAAGTGAAACATATGTGTATATTAGTCATTTTATTAATTAACCCGCTGCAACTTAAGGCTATTGGGTGGTTTTTAACTGTGATAAGAGAGGGTACTGTAGGTTTAAACACGTGTGTTTGTTAGTTTGGCAGAATTTTCTTGTGGGCACCCGTAGGTATCTACCATGCCTAGGTGGCCCCTTTCTCTAGACACCATGACTGCCCGAAGAGAAGTGCCGCCCGTTTCCGGGTTTCAAAATGGCGACGGTGCGCGTTGCAACCGACGCCTTGGTCCGCTTGGCCACTTTGTCCCCCATTAGTCATTTTAAATTGTCTGCTATAAGTTAATTTGCTTGCACATTTTCTGTGATTAATAAAGAAGCTTACAAACTTATTTTTGTTTTAAAATTATTGATAATTTATTTTCAGGTTCAAAAAATAAGAACTTAATTGCAACACCTAAACAAACACCTTTTAGCACACCCATATGCTCACCAGCAGCAACACCTCGCAATCGATCTCCTCAAAATGCTCGTTTAGGATCACCACGTTTAGATCGTAAATTCAATTCGCCCAAGTATTAAACAGTTAATAAATAGTTTAATATAATTTTTATTAATATTTTATTCATTTTTAACAGGAGCAACAAAGTAAGGGACGATCAAGGATTATCAACTTCTATTCACAAGGATCAACTTTATTTAATTATAATTGGTCATGTTGATGCAGGAAAAAGTACTTTAATGGGACATTTGCTATATAAACTAGGACATGTGCAGCAGCGAACTATACAAAAGTATGAGCATGAAAGTAGAAAGTTAGGTAAACAGAGTTTTGTTTATGCTTGGGTATTAGACGAAACTGCTGAAGAAAGGTAATTATCAATTTTATGTGTAATAATTTATTATATGATGTTTTATTTTTATAATATTATATTTTTAATAATAGAAATCGTGGTATTACAATGGACGTAGGTCATTTGAAGTTTGAAACAAAAACTAAAGATGTTACTTTGCTGGATGCGCCTGGACATAAAGATTTTATACCAAATATGATTACAGGTAAAAACTAATTGAATTCTATAACACATGTTTTTTTTCCTACTCATTGACATACAAATTTGAATCGCTTGAATAACTTAATAATAGCCAATAGGTATGGATATTACTTGGTTTAATCTATGGGCTGAAATTCATTTTTGAATAGTTGTCATTGTTTTATTGGTGGCAAATAATTCTAAATAATTGCTACAGTCGTCACTTGATAATTTTCAATTCAGAGGACCAAGCAGTTTTTAGATTTACCGAGTGTTTGAATAACATTGAGGGAAAAAAATAATTTGAATTAAAGAGAGGTGGACCATTTTATAACTTACATACACCGTATTTATTATTGTTTATGTTTATGTACATACATGTATGTATTATTAAATGTTATTTTTCTTTGTGATTTATTGTTGACCACAATCTGGTACATAGCATTATCTAATTTATTGATAGCTACGATAATATTTTATCGCCTCTGTTATTTGTTTGATTACGATTACATGTACTTCAGTTAGGTTATTTCGCGATAACAAAATTATTTGAGTCTCCCACAGGGGAACGAAATACATGTATTTTCTTCTAATTATAGAGGGGACCAAATGTTTAGTACGATTTATGGAGTTTTTGAATTATCGAATAAAGACTATACTGTCCTAATATGCACATGTGAATTTATGATTAAAAATTAATCCTATATGTGAACTTAGCATTAAAAATGTATACAATAAGAGTTTAAACATTAAAACTAGATTTGAAGTGTTTATTTCATGCGATGATTTTACAGGGGCTTCTCAGGCTGATGCAACTATGTTAGTTGTAGATGCAACTAAAGGAGAATTTGAAACTGGATTTGACAGTGGTGGGCAGACACGAGAGCATGCCCTCTTAATACGGTCTCTAGGTAAATAATAAAAAAATTCAAAATACAATGCATTTGATAATACACAATGTTTTTCTATTCTCAGGAATTACTCAACTCGGAGTTGCCGTAAATAAAATGGATACTGTCAACTGGTCAGAAGAACGATTTGAGGAGATCAAAACAAAACTTGGACTGTTTTTGAAACAAGCTGGTTACAAAGAATCTGATGTTACATTTGTACCATGCTCTGGATTAAGCGGTGAAAATCTGGCTACAAAAGCAAATGAATCATTACTAACCTGTTGGTATAATGGTCCTTGTTTAATGGATGTTATTGGTCGGTAACCAAATAAATTAAAGATATTTCGAAATAGAATTAAATTATACATATTTGTTTTTAGATTCATTTAAACCACCGGAGCGGGCAATTTCTAAACCATTAAGGTTATGTATAAGTGATGTTTTTAAAAGTTCAGGATCAGGATTTTCAATTGTCGGACGAGTTGAAACAGGACAGCTTAAAGTCGGTGATAAGGTTTTAGTACAGCCACAAGGAGAAGTCGCCCAAATTAAGAGTGAATATTTTTGTTAATTTTAAATTTGTCACATTGAAAAAAAATATTACCAATATTTTGTTCATCAGGTATTGAAATAGATGAATTGCCACAGCCAATTGGATTGGCTGGTGACTTTATCAGTGTTTCGCTTACTGGTTATGATGCACAAACTATTTACTCCGGTTGCGTTTTATGTGATATTTTGCTTCCAATACCAATAACATCAGTATTAGAAGCACGAGTGGTCGTATTTAATGTGGATTTCCCTATTGTTCGTGGGCATCAAGTTGTATTGCACTATCAAAGTTCGTCAGAATCGGCAGTTGTCAGTAGACTTTTAGCAGAACTAAATAAAAGTACTGGTGAAGTCATCAAGAAAAATCCTCGAATAATAAAAAAAAATACTCATGCTCTTATCAAAATAAATCTATCAAGGCCAATTTGTGTAGAGGTATATTCAGACATCAGACAATTGGGGAGAGTGATGTTACGGTCAGCTGGTACTACTATAGCAGCTGGTCTTGTTACTAAAGTCAATTTTAATAAATAAATAAAAATATATGTTTTGGGAAATTAATTGTTTCATTCTTCCTCCTTATTTCTTAAATTATGAAATAGTTGGTGAATAAATTTTCAAGCATTGAGTACTAGTAATACATGATTTAATTAAAAAAATATTATCAAACATACATTATTTTATAACCTATTGTTGAGTTGCTCAAACTATCATTAAACATTAAATGAATCAATAGTGAAGTAATGGTCCCTTGAACATCATTTAGTGGCCCATGATTGGTTCAATAAAATTAGGTGAACCATTATTCAATTTTTTATGCAACTCAACATTAGAGTAACAAACTTCTTAAATAATTTTTCATTAATTTGACATCAGTCTTAAAACATCGTTTGGGTATTACTTAAGATATTACATACAATTTTAACTGGGTGGTAAAAAATAATTGTACATATTTCTTATATTTTTCTAGAAAAACATAAAAGTATCTTCATATTTACAAAATGAATTATTTCTCTATAATTATTAATTATCATAGGATAGTGTTTTTATAATTTATCTATTGTAATAAAATTGAAACATTTAAAAAAACCATGATTGTATTGTATTGTATAAATAATTAATAATATGTTACAGCAAAAAGTAATTGATTATTAAATTCAACTAATTACTGTGGTACAGATGCAGCATTAGTATTTTGAGGTGTTGCAATGCCATTTGTACCATTTGTGTTCACAGCTACAGGATCTGCACTTCTTTGATTCATTGCCTCGACTTCTGCTAAACTTAATTGTGTAATAAACCTCAATTTCTTTTGTAAGGGCAGTCTAAGGCGGTAAACAATTCCTTCGACTTCAGACTTCATTAAATTTCCTACATACTGATATTTGATGTGATATCTAAATTAATTTATTAAGGAAACTTAATTTTAAAATTAAATTTCAGTGTTTGCGCTGAAAAAAAATTGTGTTGGTTAAAAATTTAAAGGATACAATAAATCGCAGATTGGGTCCATGTAATGTAGAGTCTGAACGTGCTTGTCCATTCTTTCCAAAGCATTAAATAGTTCGACAGTGACGTCTACTATAGATGGCGATGGCTTATCAAGATTATAACGGGATAGGAATGGTGCAACCAAATGACATAAAAATATAAATTGTTCTTCGCTGTACACAGATGGACCAAGTTTTTCTTTTACAAACCTGTACAAAATTTCAAAGATATTGATAATAACATTTTAAAAACAATAACAAGTCCATAGTTTTCACTCACAGTGGTATAGAAGCAATGTGTCCAACACCAGCATGATGCCATGTGGCGTGCGCCAAGGCTAACATGTAAATAAACCGGTTGTCAAGCATACATCCATGAGCAAGATCAAAATTAAATAATTGGAATGGTGTGTGTGCATAGTGCCATGTAGCCAAACCAGGACTTTGCATCATTTGCATGATTCGGTCTTGTAATGTCACCCAGAATGGTTCTGGCATGGCAGACATTATAAGACCAATACTGTTTATCCAGCAGTGTATTTCATGTGATGGAATTTCAGTATACCTATTAACAAATGTTACAATTATTATTAATTTTAATAGTTTAACTTATAAAAATAATAAAAGTTACCTTTGCATCACGACATCAAGTAAAGAATTAGCCACTGAAGCTGGAGTTAGTGGTAAAGCCATGAGTTCTGCACATGTCATGTATAGAGCGTAAACGGCAGGATTGGGAAATTCATTAAATCTCCAGTCTATGTTCGGAAACTTCACATTTCCATTCATGGCTTTAGAAGAAGTTAAGGTGAACATTTATAATTTTGAGCCAAGGACAGTTAATTGTCAAACAATAAGTGTCTCAGTTGGCAAAAAGGCTTTTCTAAGAAACACTTAAAGTACCAACTATTATTTCAACAATATTTTAGAGTAAAATTGGTATTAATGACACACACACTGTATAGAAATATTGTTGAAAATGCTGAATTTATACACCAAAATTATTGAAATTGTATCTAAGCAAAAAAAAGGATACTGTCTGTAATCCGTTTGACCAGCATAACATAATACTCTAGATCAGGCACCCATATAGGAGCCGAAGGAGTAACCGTGACATCGGTGCTAGTGCCCATTGAATTGGTAATTGTGGACGTTGGTGTCTGTATGTTGTACCTTTGATACGCTTCAGACAGTGTCCAGCAGCCACGTGTTTCACATAGTGATCCAAGCACCGCGTACACAAGTTTACGTTTTAATGATGGCCGATCACGTAACTTGGATTCATAGTAATGCAACGTGTTATACAGATATGTGACAGGACGATCTGAATAAATAATTAGGAAATTATAAGTATTATAAATGTATTTATAGTAATTATGTATAGTCTGTCCAGCGAGAGAATGCACCGACCAAAACTGGTTCCCCGCTCAATACTCTGCCATAAGAGAACTGGTTTTGATAGCAACCAATAGTTAAGACCAGGAGGATCCGCAGAATAGACGAGTTCCCTCGCTGGACAGAGTATACAAATATATACAGAGTGGAAAGAAAGTGAGAATAACTGTATAAGTATCACTAGTTCATATAAAGTTAATGTGAAATTTTTGAAAATCAAACAAATGTTCATGAAAAAGTTAAAGTTTTAACCACCGAATTCAGTACAAGGTTATAACATAAGTTAATTTACAGCTCTACCTTAACACTTGATAGACTAACAGTGAGTGAATTATTTAATTTTGTATTTTTTTGCTATTTTAAAATATTAGTATTTAAAATCATAGTTTACACAGTTTTTATCATTTAGTACAAGAATTTCACACCAAAAACTGGTACTGAAAATATTTTTAATTTATATAGACTAAACACATTTTTTTCCACTCTGTATATAATTGGTAATACAACCTTAAAAATATGTATTAAATACCATGGAACTTATACAAGCATCCTAAATGATCTAAGAGTGTTTCTAATGACTTCGTTACTGGTGGTAATTCAAGGTATCTATGAATAACTATGTCAAAAACCTATGTAAAATAAAAAAAATAGGAATATTAATAGTAATATATTGAACATTATATTAAATTTAGTGCCCACACATATTTATTTTAACATTACCGGTAAAAATCTAAGGCAAACATTTCCAAAATACACAGGCAAGGGCTGATACGATGCAGGATCCAAAATTCCTTCAGGGGCAAATTTCTCAGGATATTTTCTATGAAATGCTAAATGTTTTTCATGCCTAAACAACATTTATTAATAATTAAGTTTAAGGCAAATACAAAATTTTTTGGAAATATACCAATTAGATTGTTTCCAGTGTTCAGGTGAGTTTTCTTTAACAAATTCACACACTCGAGCTCTGAATTCAGCACCTTTAAACAAAAGTAGCTGTATAATAAAAAAACACACTTGAGCTTCACTGCCCTCTTGTGTACGAAGTGCCTGCAATACAATAATTGATAAATAATTTTATAAATAGACTTAAGATTGAAATAAATAGCATTTGAATATTTTTTTGAAAACCTACGAGGCAAAGAACAAGGCGATCAATTGTAACAATGTTGTACTTCCAAATCATGCTATTGATAGCATCAACACATTTGTTAACATGTTGGCCTTCTTCTGACACGGCAAATTTGAAAACCAAATAATCACAAAACTTGCGAAGGTGAGCAGATAAAGCTCGAGCACCGATTCGCTCCAATATCCTAAAATATAATTAATAATATAAATTTTGTGGTGGCTTTTTAATTCCAATATTCAATTTAAATTCAATTTAATTTCAATTTTAAAATTATAAAATTTAAATGTTTATTTCATCATACTTACTTATAAGCAATTGGATTAATTCTGTCGGTCTCTATTATCATTTTCCAAAGAAGACATAAGAACAATGGATGAGCAGTAGGTACAGAAAAATGTGCAATGATGTCATTTTCATTTGTCATTGAAGCCCAATTCCGATACTCTTCTTCTACTGCTTTCTAAAAATAAATGTTCATTTATGTTTAAATAGTTGACAATAATTTTAATCGGCATACTTTTAGTTGCTGTTTGTTTTCTTTAGTAATGGGATTATGGACAAAGAAATCTGCAAGTGCGGGAGGAAAACATTGTAATGTATGTGGAGCCCAAGTATGTGGTGTATTGGCCATGATTGTAGTTAGTAACTCTTTGCACCAAGACCCTTCTTGGCTTGCTGAAGTGCCTGTAATATGCATAGATCTAGCTAATGTTAAGACAAGTGCACGGTTGAGTTCTTCACATTCAGCTGATACCAAAGTTTTTGGTTCACTTAAAAATCGAGATAATTGTGGTTGCACTTCATTGCTCCCAAGGCCAGTAATCAGTCTTAATGCAGTGCTTTCCACGCTAAACATAATTACATAATTATTAGTTATGAATTAATATATTACAAAATATACTTAAAGGATCATACAACACAAAAAATAATGTCTTTAAATTTTTATTAAATGTTAAATTATTGTAGCTATATTAAATGATTTGGTGAAAATCCGATGTAAAATAAATGATTAACAATAAATTCAATATAACGTTTAGTTTTTTAAGTATTAATAAATCTTTAAAGTGATATTTTTGTTAAACGGCGCGTCATGGCCATTTAAATATAAAATAAAAATTCAAATATATTTTTTAAAATTCTTAATATTTAAAAAACTAAAATTTACATTGAAATTCTGATACTTGTATCGTCTTAAACACATAAAACCACACATTTATAGTTGTGTGAAACGAGGAACTTTTTCACGTATAAGATAGACAATTACGATGAGACGGGCCCAATGACGTCACACATCTTTTTTTCAATTGCTTATAACTTATTGAATAATAGGAGCAGAAACGTAAAACTTACAACCATTATTCTTAGAATTGAATATAGTTTCAAATTAAAAACCAGTGAACACTTACCATAAATGAAGTTGAGTTTGATTAGTTTGAGGTACTGCAGCCAAACTGTGTAAATGAGAAAGGAGCTGAACTCTATAATGTGGCTGAATGTGATGCATTCTATAACTGAACATCTCTAATAGAGTGTATAGAATTCCCCATGCATGTGATTTAAAAACAGTAGGTAATACTTGACCTATAACAAACATTTAATAAAAATAATGTAATAATTTTAAATTACTTTTAAACATTTGTTATGTAATATTATATTGTTTGTTTTGGGAAATATATATATTCTATATAAATCATTTCACATGTTGTTAAGGGAGTTGTTAATTAAAAAATGTTTAACTATTGTAAACCACCATCACATAATAATATGATAATGTGTAATTAGTTATTATCATATTTATTTCAATATATCTTAAACATATAATTACTAACTTATAAATCCTTTGATTCCCAATGATTCTATTTCAGTGTAAACTAGAAGTCTGCTATATGTTTCTGCGAGCGCAGGTGCCAGTGCTAAATTAGATTTAGACTGTGCCAACTTCAGTACATGAGTCACTATACTATGAATTAAACTCATTTTTGCGTGAATTGTCAATGAATCTAAAACAGCCATACTGAGTGGTGTAGTTGGACCCATGGCATTAGAAGAAGAAGCATTCCCACTAATTGGACTAGTAGTGCCACCAGAGCCTGGCACTGAAGCTACTGGAGATGTTCCTCCTACCGCAGGTGTTATTACTGGTGACTGAGTCGACTGCTGTGTGTTGGATGTTACACCAGATATACCTCGATTACTACTACTCCCTAATACAGCATCTACAAGAGCAGCCATTGGACGGGACAAACATTCATTATTTGTGGAAAACGCATTACACAATAATGGTACACGGTAATCGGTTCCCATACATAAAGCACTATTTGAAGGTTGTACCAGCATCTGTAAATACCTAAACAAAATATAATTATATGATTACAATGTCAATGATATAACTTTTCTAGTACGTCTTACTCGTGATGTGCTTTTAAAGCTAATGGTATTGGTCTATGAAATTTAATGTTGTCCATAAGAGCTTTACGTAATAAATGAATCCAAATGCAAGTAATGGCCATTTGATGAGTGCAAAGTGCATTACTGGTGTCAGGAACAGGTAATGGTTCTTTTTCAGGATACAATAAGTCATACAATTTCAATACTGGCAAAATATTTTCAAGCTAAAATAATTAAAACCAATCATGTAGATATATAATATTCTGTACTTTGAGTATTTAAAATAATAAATACTTACTGAATTTCGTTGAATACTTCCTGATATGTATTGTAAAAGTACCCACATCAAACGATCTCTTGATCTATGTAAATCTTTTTTTAACAACTATAGTTGAAATTAAAAATCACCCGTTAAAAAAATAGGTAAAATTAAAATTAAGGTTAAAAATATTTTTATACTTTTTCGTGAAGAGCATTGACAACATTTGGAAATACAGCAAATTGAAATAATATAAAATAGATTAATTGACTGGAAATATGTAACCATAGCCAATGGTTTTCTTCTGGGTCTGCACCTTCTGTCACTTCTTTATCACTTTTTTCCATTGATCTAATTATTAATTCTACCAACTGTTCTTCCAATACTATACACCTTTGTTTATTCTAAAAAAGATAGAATTAGCACTGAATACAATTATATTGGAATGAAAGGGATAAAATAGTATACATAAAGTTTTTCAAAAAAAGAATCAAAATTGATGGATTTCATTTGTCCAGAATTTACTGATGTTTCAACAGGTGGTTATTATTATATTTAGGTATATGTTTGGAATAATAATAATATATAATATATATCTATCATCTACAAAGTCAGTCAAATTTATTTAGATAGTCACTATATTACGACAACAAAAAATTATTCTGCTTCTGAGCAATACTTGTTTAAAAATTCAATATTCTGACTTATTCAAAATATCCATTAGCTTTGTTAGTTATAACTTATATCATAGAACAAAAACATATTTTAAAAACTATGAATTAATTTATTCAGAATAACAATTACGATTTTAATATTTACCATTTTCTGTAGACCAAGCATGGAGCAAACCATATCTCTAGAATAAGGCTGTTCAAGTACATATCTTAATAATTTTGTCTGTGGCTGCAACAGTTGTTTAGGGTATGGTATATTTCCTTTTAAGGTCAGTTTTAATGTATTTGGGTCTAATTTCCATGGAGTGATCAAGTGATCGGCATAACCAGAATGTTCTACTACAGGTAACATAGAAGAATGTCCAATCATTGATGTCATTTGAGCAGCACCCCGAAAACTCTCCACAAAGTTTGATACCAAACAACCCAGTTTCTTTAAACAAAAACAATTTATATGAGTGACACAAACACTATTGTTGAATATAAATTTATAATAGTGGGTAGCTTACCCAATGAGGCCATCCCTTGTTTTCACTGTATACTTTGAGTATTTCATTAATAACAAAATAACCAGGAAGGAGACAAGACTCTCTATCAAATATGTATCGGATGACTTCTTCGAGTGCAAGAAACTGGGGCAATATAGAAGCAGGTAAAGCTTTTGGCATTGCAACCACTTTGTCAAAGCAACCCTAAATGTTATAAAGACATAGTTAGATATAATACAATTTTCATTCAGAGAATAATATTATTTTTACCTTCAATATTTCTCTAACTCCTTTGTAGTCAACTGTATCTAATATACTTTTAATTATATGAAAACACTCTATCCAGAATTCAGAATTTGTATGTACGAGGTATTCAGAATTAATTATACATTCACACATTAACCTATAGTAAACAAAATAAAATACAAGTACTATTATTGATAAAGTGTAACAAAATAATCTAAAATAATACAATAAACAAGTTTAAAAAAAAAAAACCAAAAATACAAGTCATCTATGCTTGGCCAGAGTATGTATTTTATCGATTATAGCTTTAATTTTTAAGATTTTGTACATTGGACATTTACCAATTAGAATATCATTGCAGTAAATAGGTACATACTATCTTACTTTTTCTAATTTTAATCAATTAAAATTCTATTTACCTTGAAGAAACACCATGTTTTTGAACTAACTTTTGAAGCATATTCAGAAAAACTTTTTGGCGAACACTAACTGTTTGTGTAGAAGCAGTTTTTAATATAATTTTGATGCTCATACTTAATTGTTCATCATTCAACCGGATGACTATATTCGTAAGCATCATGAATAATTTTTCAATTTGTTCACAGTTGTTTAGAGAATCTTTTTGAATATATCCATTGAATGCTTCAACCAATTCATCAACTTTCTGAAATGATAAACATATCTAGTTATATAATTATATACCGACAGTCAATCATGTAAATATTATTTTGATATTTGTAAGCAATTAGATGTACATTTAGGTATACACTATGTATAAACTATAATATATAAAAGCCACTCATATTTGTTATCTCCCCACCATTCGTAATAATAAATAATCCGTTAAAAAATGTACCATTACTATGGTATTACAATATTACATAGGTATTTATCATGTCATAATAGGTATGGGTTATTTAAGACCAATGATCGAACCGATATAGTATTAAATGGTATAATAATAAACCACTGTGGGTCTTTGAACGTTTTTGTTTGTCATTATTCAATTTACATCTTTATATAATACATACTATTATTTGATACCCTTTTTCATAAATTATTAAAATTAATTTAAAAGATTTCTACCAAGACAAGTACCTAATGTAAATGCCGAAAAATCCAATTTATATATTTTTTACATGCTCAGATGGGGGGTGATATAACGAACCGGTACCAAAAATTTCCTATCTTATAAGGCATTAATGACTTCACGTCCTCTGCACATACTACAATAATTGTTGGCTTTAAATGAATATCAATGGGACTGGTGATATGTTACATGCTATTACAAAAATATGAAGTAATTTACCGCTATTTCGTTGAGTATTTGATTGAGACCGGTTTCTGCCGTCATACTGTTGGTAGTCATTATGCTATTTTATGTTGTAAATCGATCACAAAATACTACTCATTGTATCAAAAACATAGTGACATAATTAAACAATTAATCAAAAGATTTACAAAGTTTTTACAACAATGCAATAATGCTTACATGATATATAATACTATACTAAAACATATTCATTATATTATATTGCCAATTATTAGTTATTCAATAACACCGGTTATACTTTAAAATTTAAATATATATCACAATTATTGGTAAACACGCAAGAGAACCTGGCACAGTGGCCAGTGTCTAGGTAGTAGGTACACAGATCACAAACTGACACGGTCTGTTCTGTTATAACAATTTTTTGTGCTTGGATTGTTTACTTACGATAAAAGATAAGTATTATCAAAAATTAATTTACTATCAGAGATTACCATTAGAGAAATTAAATATTATTTTTGGCCAGTATATTGTATTATAAAAGACCCAAACAAAATGGCTGACACACGATTGAGCATTAAACACCTATTTTGCTACATGATTGAGTCTAATTGTCGGCGTATCAAAGGAAATCGGAATACAAAAGAAAACCTACACGATTGAGCATAAAAAACTCTGCAACGTTGCTATTTTCCATTTTAAACTATATTACCTATACAAAAATATTTATTTTGATAATTATAATAATTCTAAATATAACATACCTATCAAAAAAATAACATGATTTCATATAGTCAATAATATTATGGTCACTTTCATAAATCTGTTGGACAATAATAATAATAGTTATGAAAATAATAAAATCAAAATATGGTATGAATTAAAAAAAATACTGCATGGCTTATAAGAGTATAAGACGTGAAGAATACTATAGAGTATGGGTGATTGAACACTGCTATTATTTCTATAATAATTTTAGAATGGCGTATCTTAATTTATTATCTTATGTTTTCCCCCAATTTTAAAGGTTTAAAACGTCGGAACTTTATTGCTCCGGAACTAATTTAATAATCGATAATATTATTGTCGATAAGTTGGTCTCAGCTCACGGCTCGCCTCTGATATCATAATAATTGGTGTATTAAATAATAATAAAAATAATAAATTACAAAATTTCGGCCACTTGAAGTGGCAACATCGTACCAAATATTTAAAAGGTACATGCTCAATCGTGCTTTACCAGTATTTATTTAAATTACTGCTAGTTCAGACTTCTGGACGACTCTCGACGTGGTCCAACTCTCCTATCTCAATTATATCCTAATTAATAATGCCATTACATTATTTTCATTCAGTTGAGTAGGTACCTACTTTTTTACTCTGGCTGATTTGAACTAGAATTATAATAGCTTTAAACAGGAAGACTTAGATCGTTCATTTCTTGTTAAGTAGTTTTGTTTTGTTTTTAAATACCTACATACTGAATGTAATATGGACGCCTTAGTGGTGAGCTAAACTTACATGATATAAACTTGTTTGGTCATGTGTTGGCCACAAACACAAAAACAAACGTACACTAACAGCAAGTTATTCATATTTATTACTATAATAAATATAATAGAAATATGCTGGCTCAATAGTATGCTGCCTAGAGACGCCTAGTTCTTAATTTTCTTATTTATATTATTACCGTTTTAATTTTGTTCAAAATATATTTGTGTAATAATATAATACATCAGTTTTTACTCTCATCAATAATATTTATATTTTTCCTATAGCTTTTATAATTTTTATTTTTTATTTTCCATAAGTTTTCCTATATTTTTTTTATTTCCAACATAAAACAATTACACTTTTTAGAGTCATAGACGCACGCACATCAACAATATGAATGCAATTAATATCATTTATTAACGAAGGATTATATCTCTCAGGCCACAGATCTGAAGACTGAAATATTTTCATGCACCTTCAATGTTTCAACACCCGTCAAGCTTTATAGGCAAGTTATTAAGTCCAAGTGACAATAAGGAATTATTTTGATATAGGTATGTCTTGGTCGGAGCATAAGTAAGCTAAACTATAGATGCCTACACCAAGTAAGATGATTTTATGTATTAAGTATTTTGTAAAATATATTTATTTAATATTGTCATCCCCTTACCATTTCATCTCCACACCAAACACATCACTCACTAGTCTTTATCGCCGGCCGGCGTCACACACACAAAATAAACACTTAGTTCCAGGTCCGTAAAACAATATACCGAGTGTATCAAAAGTCTTCATCCGATTTCAGAATATTATATTTATATTAAAAATGAAGATATAAGGGTTAAATAAAGTAAAATATATTCTTAAAATAGTCAAGTTTTATTTACTTTGGTTACAAATGTTCAATATGACCCCCACCGGCCGCCCGACACACATCTATACGGTAATCAAATTCTTTCCAAACGTTGCTGATCAAATCTGGTGTCACGGCATTAACAGCATCTTTGATTCTGATTTTAAGCTCTTCCAAGTTTGTAGGTAATGGTGGTACATACACTTTATCTTTTATGTAGCCCCATAAAAAAAAATCACACACTGTGAGGTCAGGGGAACGTGGTGGCCAGGGATGAATCTCCAAATCGTCGTTTCCTTTACGCCCAATCCACCGCTGAGGGAGTTCACCGTTCAAATACCGGCGAACTTCTAACTTCCAGTGCGGCGGTGCCCCATCTTGTTGAAAAACAAAATCATCACTATCCGCTTGTAACTGTAGAAACAACCTTGTTTGCAACATGTTAAGATATGTGTTACCCGTTACTGTGTTTTCTTCGAAAAAAAATGGACCGTAAACTTTTTTCCTGGAAATTGCACAGAAAACATTGATTTTTGGTGAATCTCTTTGATGCTCAACAGTTGCGTGTGGTTGCTCTAAAGCCCAAATCCTGACATTATGGCGGTTGACTTTTCCACTTAGATGAAATGTTGCTTCGTCCGAAAAAACAATGCGTGAGACAAATGACTAATTTTCTTCTTGTTTTTCGGATATGAAATTGCAAAAATCAATCCTTTTTTGTTTGTCATCCGGTAGGAGGGCTTGTAACAGTTGTATTCGGTATGTCTTCAATGTCAAACGACGCCGTAGCACACGCCAAACGGTCGAATGTGGGAGATCTAGCTCTAAGCCTGCACGACGTGTAGACTTCTGTGGACTTCGAACGAAACTTTGTCGAACTCGCTCGATGTTTTCGTCAGAGGTACGAGGTCGACTTGAGCGTTTCTGTGCACACAGACAACCACTTTCTTGGAAAGTTTGGTGCCAACGTCGAATGCTTTGAGCAGTAGGAGCTTCAGTTCCATAAGTTCTTCGAAAATCACGTTGAACAGTTATCGCCGACTCGCACTTATTGAAACGTAAGACGCAAAATGCTTTCTATTGCGGAGTCGCCATAGCAAAACAAACTAACGATTCCTAGTTCACTAACCATTACGGTGCCAAATTTATCAACTAGATAACTTAAAATAAACTTAGTTATCTAATCTTTCCATTAATACATTGGTCATTAACCTGCGATTAACCGTTGCCGAAATATATCAGTTCGTAATTGGATGAAGACTTTTGAAACACCGTGTATTATGAATGAGTTTCACGAAATTTAAAACAGGTTGAATAGAGAGGTCCAATCGGAATAATGAGTGGTAGGAGACTTAGAAATAGAACATTGGTAATCTCTAAATAATAATAAATAAATTATAATATATATAATAAAAATATATGATAAATATTATAATAATAGTAATAATAATATAGTTATAGTTATAATATTAGGATAGTGTTGAATTTCAAATAAGGATCGGGGAATATCATCCTAATTCATAATAATTTAAAACTACTGTATTTAATCCTCTTGGACTTATAATACTATGTGACAAATAGCAGCCTGGTTCGCCTTTCAAGAGGCTGAAATTCACTAAAATTCAAAGCTATAGTAAGCTGAAAATGTGTGAATGCCGTGTGGCGACAAAATTAAAACCTATCAGAAGTTAAATTTGATATTTATTTATATTAAAATATGTTTTATCGATGTATAAATAATAATGTACCTAACCTAACCTAACCTCCTGCTTTTAAACAACATGTGATATAATTTCGTTTAACAAGCATACTTGTGGTGTGGAAACTTACGCAACGCTGCAGACTGCAGTCATCCTTTATAGGCATGGTATAATATGGTATAAGGAATAAGAAGTATACTCAATAATAGGACTGCG
Source organism: Macrosiphum euphorbiae (assembly GCA_949089665.1). NCBI lineage: Eukaryota > Metazoa > Arthropoda > Insecta > Hemiptera > Aphididae > Macrosiphum > Macrosiphum euphorbiae. The sequence continues at coordinate 43,311,623 of CARXXK010000001.1, read as the reverse complement.
CATATTTTTTTTAAGGGGCAATGTATAATTTATATAGACAACCAACAATAAACACTAGACGACGTCACGGATATACATTTAGTCAATGTATGCAATGCAGTATGCACAAAAACACAAGGCGATGCACATGCTAGAACTAGGACGAAAACACGGTTCAAGTTGATCATACTTCTTATTCTTACTATGGGTATAGGTACCCGCAGTGCCGTCTTAAGGCAAGGGGCCGGGGCCCCGAAATTTTAAGGGCCCCAAATTCACATAGATTACATTATTTACTGGCTATCATAATTTTAAATTTTTTTTAAATGTTTCTATTATATCTCGAACGAAAAAATATTAAAATTAACTTTGTATCAAAATAATACAATTTGATTAATTTCAAATTTTAAAGTTATTCCTGGTACACGTTATATTATTTTGACGTGTGCGCTGTGTTATCGGTAATTTCGATTTGTATTACATAGAAGTGTTGCGAGTGCTATTTATAAATAAAATGAAATATCTTATCTTATATACTGTGGCGATTAATGAAAATGAATTAATTTTAGAATGTATACCTGATACCTACAGGCTACAATAATTGAAAGAGTACCTATCTATCAGAACTTGATATTTCTAAATTCAGTATTTCTAGTACATACAAATGTTTAAAATCAAATAGACTAGAAGAAACATTTCCAAACATAATAGTAATATCTTTCCGAATTTTAAAAAACACATTAACACATTTACTAATGAGTAATGAGATAAATAACCTGTATAAGTGTAGGTATAACATATGATAGTGGTAGTCGATAGAGAAAAATATATTTTTGGAGTTATACAGAATATTGCAGATTACAGGTGGTTTAAGAGAAAATGTACGAAACATCGGGGGCTGGAGAAATGTTCGGAAGTTTCCCATCATGACAAAATCACATTAAAAAAAATTAGTTTTTTCTAAACATCAGTGCGGCGCCACTTGTAAGACGCAAATAGGTATGTAAAAGATTGAAAAACCAAAAAATGAGTGTTAAATGATTCTTATTTTAATAGTAGGTATATTCAATAACCAATACACATCAATAACAAATTATAAACAAGGAGACAATGTCAACTCGCTCACATTCATATAGGCAGTCTTTCATCCTGCCAAAGATCTCATAGAATATCGTTATCCTGTGTTTAAAGTTATTTCGTCAACCGATTATATAATAATTAATAATATTATGACTATTGTTACATTAATCTATAATATTATATAAAGAGGAGTCGTTGGTTACCGTTGTCGAAAGTAAACTCTGAAACTACTGAACCGATTTCAAAATTCTTTCACCAATAGAAAGCCACGTTCTTTGTGAGTGTCATAGGCTAAATTAAAAAGGGAATTGATCACCCATGATTAGCCGATAGGTACTAAAACATGAATTTTGAGATTTACTATAGACATTTTTGTTTATTAATGGTTGCTATGGGTTATAGGGGTTGAGTATAATATTTATTTATTATTTTTTTTTAATTTTAATATTAATGGAGCGTCTCAATTCGTCTCATTCGTTTCAATCAGTCGAAATTACGATCAGACTATCAGAGGAGTACATCCACTTGCGTAACGCCATCGCTACTGAAAGCGACACGGCCAACATTGGTCGTTTGACAATTCTCTCAGCCCATTCTTCCTTTTATATATATTATATAAAAATGAATGTTTGTGTGTAGATTAGATCTCTGGGTAGAAGGTAGCTGGCTAATTTAAAAAGGGTTAAATTTGTTTTTTTTTATTCATCAGGTTTTATAGTACGGTTGGGTTAGGATTTTGTATTAATTGATTAAAAATTGGAATTAAGTAAAAACGATAAACTTGGTATAACTTTTGTCTTTGATAATCTAGAGTTAAATCATACACTTAAGTACAAACAGCACGGGGTCCGCGACCTACCGCAGGTAGATTGCCTATCTGTTAATACACTGCTGCGAATCAGAATTTTTATTCCGGGCAACGAAAAAGTTGAGATAAATTTTGAACACCATACACCAATATTAATTAGCGAATTGAACAAGGTTTGAGTCATAAAGAGTTGGTACATTTAACGGGCAACGAAGTGCACTGGATCAGCTAGTAAGTAATGACTTTGCGTATCTGTGACCTGTTCTGTACAACCCATTAAATAAGCTAAAAATTATTTGGGGCAAACGTAAATTCCTGAAAATTTGTAATTTAACTAAAAGTAATTGATATTTACTAATTAACTTTTACATATCTTGGTTAATTATTTTTCAGGGTGACAACTTAAACAAGTTAAAAACATTAATGAACTTTCACGCTCGGAATCGTTTTACGTGTACAATGGTTTTATACTTTTATATCATCAAAATGTAGGTACATTTACAGTAGAGCGGCATCCACAAGACTACCTTTTTTTTGATTTGTATTTTTTCTATAAATATTGAGAAAAATTGATGAAAATTTAATACAAGGTTTCGCATAAGTTTTTATTTATTTAACATTAATTAAAAATTAATTGTTTTGTTTATAAAATACTTAATGCTTTCAGAAAACCAGCACTCAACTTCACTTATACTCAGGTGTTTTTCTTTTAATTTCTTATGGTATCTTCTAAATATTGCAGTAATTAATATTTTATAGCATTTTATGGTAATGAATAATAAGGCGAGAGTGTCTGTGCTTAAATCAAACATTTTTGTAAACTTAACACTTCGCAACAAAACATACCTTACATAAAATTAAATATTAATGTTGAATGCCAAAACAATATTAGTTTATGAAAACACAACATTGTATAATATAAAATTGAGCTTCAAATGTTTTTTTTATTTTTACGAATTATGTATCGCCAACAGTTTTAGAAATTAAAACTTCATATAAATATTATCTATTATTTATTTTTTGTTTTCATTATATTCTGGTATAATTGTTAACATATCACTTGATAATTAAAAAAAAAAACAATTTGCCTACTGAATAATATTAATTAACTGATATAATGTATACTATTTAATTATGTAGTTATGACAAAATGTTAATAAAAGTACTTTGAAATTGTCATATGATTTGAATAATTTATTGCGGCTATAACTGTACCTACATAAAGTGTAATTTGTTCATTTAAATGTATGGGACAGCTACCATATTGTAATTATACACTTGCTTATAAGACAATCAAAGTTCACAAGTTTAGATAAAATTAATTTCAATGAATATAGAAAAATAATTTTTTTTTTTATTGTAATAATTTTCAAATGTTTATACTAGAAAAAAAGTACAATATTAACAGCAAAAAACAACATTGCTTTCAAATTTATAAAGTTCAAATGTCATCATATAGTCTCAGTTAAATTTATTTTTTTTTTTACAAATTTTGATTTTAATATTTAATAGGAATTATAAATATTACTATCAAATAGTACATACTCCATAAAATAGATTAGACGAATTATTTTTGGGTAAATTTTTTTAAAATTACAAATCAAACATCATACCAAAACAAGACTCATTAACTCAAATATAAACGTAAACATTTAAACTATTATATTAAGAAAAAAATAAAACAAAATTATTCAACAAAATTGTGCACATACAATAAAACACAAAAAATACTAATATTAGGATTTTGTCTGAGTTCCGTTTTTATCACCTGAAAATAAAAAATTTAATGTTAATACATAACATTGGTTTTCACAAAATTCACTAATACATATTTAGATGTGTCTTTATAAAAAAAAATTTCAAATAACAAGTTCTTTTAATACTTATAGAATTTAAGATAATGTAACATTTCTAATAATGTTATGCAAGTAGTTAGCTAGACCATCATAGTAATTATGAGACCTTGGGATGTTTAAGATAAAACAACAACTCCACAATAAAAGTCTAGTGCAACCAAAAATTTAGTTACTTTCGTATAATTGCAAGCTGCAGCTTTTCAACCTAATCTAAATACGTTAAAAATAGCTCATTCATTGTTAAGAGCTATAGTAGTAAATATTTCAATGCGGAAACTCAGAAAGATTGATACTTTGATATTATATATTTATATAACTTAATTATACTAATCAATCATGAACATACTAAATAATAATTTATTCCAATACATTTATTTATTTATTTAATCAAAGCAGTAACTTAACTTCCAAATATATATGATTATGCATAATATTAGATATTGGTAAATTTTTCTCAAACATCAAACTGTTTGTATTTCTTAAAATTTGAGGTTTTTGATGGTTCAAAAACCTATCTCTAACAATACTTTTCATAAGGGCAGAATTTTTTGAAAAATTATCAAATCATAGGGGTAGAACTATCTAAATTCACTAAATTCACTAGCTCCAATACTAATATAATATATATAATATAATATAGCTAGTTCTAATAAAGGTACAAAGCAAACTTAAAATTTTACCTTTTAATTGACCAGAACTCGTTAGAGAGTCATCAAAATTTGATTGAGCGTGTAAACTGGTAACATTAGTTGCAACCTTGTCAATTTGAGTTCTTAGAGATATAACCTGTAACATAATAAAAATATTAGTATAGTAATAATTCATAATGAATACCTAATTCTTTACTTTTGAGTTCACTTCATTAAATGATGTCGTTAATTTGGTGTCAATTGTTTTTACTTGAGCGATTAGTTTCTGACTGTCCTCTTTCAATTTCTCTATTTCCACCTGCAAAATATAGATTGATATAGATGTATTAACCCAGCTTCAGATTATAATACAATTTTAGAAAATATAAGATAATATTTATAACTATATTTAAAATACTATAATGTAGGCACTCATAATTACTCACCCCATTGGTTTTTTGATCTCCAGATAACCAATCTATTCGGCTGGTAAGTGTTCGGTTTAAGGTCGTGACATTCAAACTTATACTTTCAATTAGTTCGTGTAACTTTTGAGACACATTGTTGATCATAGTTTCATCAGTTTTAATACTCCCAACATTATTTAATTTTTCCTATTTGATAAAAAATGAAATGTAAAAATAATTTTATTTAAATATTTGTTATTGCGTACACTTATTGAAGTAATGTTGGCTTTCAATGTTGTTTGGTATGACTGTAATGAACTAGTAGTATCTTTGAGCGATTTTACACTACCGCTTAAGTCTTGATAAGTACTACCAAGTTTAGCAACTTCTGATGATAGGACTTTTATGGATGGATCTTTTGTGGCATCTGGATTTGATAAAAGGTCTGTGTTCTCATTGATTTTTTTCTCAACTAACGATAATCTTGAACCCAAATTAGCAACCTAAAATTTGAATAAAGTAATGTGAAATAAAATATTTCTCAATTGGAAATGTGGTAAAATATAAAAACACGTTATAGCACGGTTATAGATCCGTACAGTGACAGATTACTATGTATTTGATTGTAATCTGTAAATTGTTATAATAGCAATCACCACATAATCTAGTAATCCGGTAACATGAATCATAAAAATAAAACTCACCTGTAGTGTTAAGTTTGTGATCTGTCCGTCGTACACTGTTAGACGTTGATTGATATCGGTCTGGTTTTGTTGAAGCTGTTTAGACATGGCATGACATTTCTGTAAGTCATCTGGAACTCCACGATTTCCGGCAGCAACTAGAAAATAATGTATCAATGTTTAGAAAAATAGTGCAACAACATACGTGAACACCTTGATGAACACATTACACCGTATGACTATGTTTTGGGTTCAACAGTGTCCACATCCTCACTGACAACTCATACATCATGTTTGAGCTCTCTACATACGCGGCAAGAGAATAATATTACTGTACATAATACAAACATCAACATTATATTTACGAAATATAGACCACGCGTAGTCTGTCAGTTCACCGAAAATAACAACCCCCACCCCTGCACAACGGATGCCCACCCCGTCACACACCTTCGTCGAGTTGCGTTTGCAAGTGCGCTTGGATCTTGCGCACGTCGAGGAACGTGTACGTCTCGAACACGACCCACACAACGCAGCCGAACGTCAGGAACATCCTCAGGGCGCTGCACCAGGTGTCGGTGACGAACGTCCGTTTTCGCCGGCGTGTGATCTGCCGCCGGAGCTTTATGGGCGTGGGCGGCGCCCGAGAAGACGAACACGAGTCCGAGTCGGACGAGCACGTCATCAGCCTGCGGTTCCGGTTGACGCCGACCACCGTGCAACCGGTCAGCGCGTCCAGTTCCTTCCGTTTCCGCATTTTTTTGCAGCCACTACTGCCGCCGCCGCCGCCGACGGCCGACGAGAATCGCCGGCTCACGTCACTGCTCATCGGCCGCAGGCATGACGACGACGCGTCTGTTTTGGGTGGGCTAGGCGAATGGAGGTAGACGATAATGTTAGGCGAGTGCGGATTCGACGAGCAAGTAACTTTATAGTGGCCGAATTCCGCGGGTATGTAGTATGTACACCGGGGGGGGGGGGGGGTAGTTTGGTTGTCCCGCGACTGACGAATACGCTATCCACGAATAGACTAAGGGTAGATTCGGCTTAACATAATGGTGTATTATATAATATCGTTGTTATATAATCCTGCAACAATGACGGTGTAATGATTTTTACATGGTCTCTCGTGGTCGCGTGTTTCGCCGACTGCAGCGGCGATGGCTATAGAACTCAGACAATTGAACTGTCGCCGCCGCCGACGATGGGGTGATGGGTGGAGCAATATGTGCACGCGGTCTGATCAATAGTCTGTAATTTTCCGCCGCCGCCAGAGGCGTAACGTGCCCGGGGGCCGAGCATGCTCGAATTTTCCAAAAACTTTTTTCATTTATATCATCTACGTAAAATTAAATACATTGGTCGTGGCATCATTATATACCAATTGGTTCATCAGTCAAGTTCGTGACTATATAGGTACGTTTTTACTCGGATATGTGGCTCTATAAAATGTTTATCTACGGGCCCGAGTTTCAACTCAGAGCGAATTCTGCACACCTCACAGCCATTTCAAGCCAACAACGAACCTTTAACGTCGGTGTTGGATCGCATCAAAAGGAGTTGACTAGTTTAGACGCGGGGTGTGGTGGGTATGATTAAAATGATGTTTGTTTATTTTCTTCATAATAATTACGACATAGATCTACAAAAACTATACGATTTATATTATTGTAATTATTTGTGTTAGCCCCTTAGACTCGAGAGAAAAATCATTATTACCTAATCTATTTAAAAAAGATACGTACTATTCATGAACGATTCCCTGTGTGGCTGTGTGTAATAAAAGTGCATTTTAAGTAATTACACATGTGTTGATATAGCTCGTTTTAAAAGTTCTCGCCACAAATATAATCTATAGATTTATTGTAGTTAATACCTAGATTAATTTAGAGTAAGAAATTCCTTATTTCAAAAAATATTAACGTTTATGAAAATAATTTTTTTATATGATTTCAAGTAGCTACAAAACGCTTTTTTAAAAAAAAATTATATTTTTTATCCTTATAATTTCTTTAAGACACTTTTGAATCTGGGTCTTTGGCTCACTAGTTATAGCAGTATGGCACTAATCTTATTCGTATTTATATTTGTTATATTTATTATTTAGGAGAATATTATAATTTATAATTCAATTTAATTAAAACACTATAATTGTGCACACTATCTGTTGCTATACATTTGAAATCGGAATTAATTTCCGCTAATAAAGATTATTATTATAAGCATAATGCATCCTGGATTTACAGAAATCGTTATTCGTTATAAAATATAGATGATAGTTTTTTGATGTTGTTCATTACCAACATATTTATGGGATTCACTGAACATCATATGATATTGGATCTGAACATTGTATAGTGAAACATAATATATAAAATGTAATAAATATTTTTATGAATAATTAAATTACACAAACCTACCTATAAATAAAATGTACCTAAACACTTTCTTGTTAATCTTTGTAATATGAATATTTTTACTCATAGACCAAGTCACTAAGATATCTTAGTTCAAACTTAGAGATACATTCTTTTTTTTAAAATCTGAGATAATAAAATAAAATTTAGCCGATAAAAAAATTGTAATATATTATACAAAAATAATCATTTAATGACATCTAAATTATAAAGAAAAAAAAGTCTTAGTTCTAAATCAAAGAAATATAATTATTGATATAGGACATAAAAAAAACTTTTCTTTTTCAAATCACACGGTTATCGTTTATAACAGTAATATTATGTTCTGTGTTTATACTTTACAGACATCAGACCTTGAATGTTTGATATTGAATATATTTTATATAAATTATGTTTAAAATTTGGTATGTAATTGTCCATTTGAGTACAAAACAATTCTATGACGCATTAAATCATTTAGTATATGTCATACAGATCACAGATGTATAAGTAATTAATCGTATAAAGTATGGTAAATTAAGAATGTAGAATAGGTAATAATTAACAAATTATAAGCTCTAAACAAAATAAACTATTTCGATGGCGTAGCGCACAAGTGTTATATGTGACATTTTCGTAATTGTTCAGGAGAACGATTTTTAAGTTTGAGATGTCATAACAAATTCAAAAATGTAACGAACTGTACGACGTCTATCGGAGTAAATAATGAACTATTCACTTACAACGTTTGGGCATAATGTGCAGAATTGTATGATTAAATTGATTATGCACTTAACTCATTTTTCAAAAAAATGTCACTTATCACACTTGTGCGCTACGCCATCGATTTATACTCTAGACCTATGTAGAAACTTATCTATACTATTTAAACTAAATTATACTTGTAAGTTTTAATTAGTTTATAAATTCTAAGTCTATTATTTTTGCATAATACATGAGTACATGATTACACGAGTGACAATATTTTGCCTTAAAAGTGATGAAAAATGTAATTAATACAGTTTTACTGCAATAACGAGAAAAAACTATTTTACGATTAATTTATTCTGGCTAAATAGAAATTAAATCATTAAGTTGGTTTCCCACAACTGGTGTACTTCCAAAGTATATTTGTCTAGAATATTGATTAGTTTATTGGCCGGTCATTTAAGAGGACGCTACACAAATATTTGTTATCTCTGTCATACAAGTACATAAAATGGCAAATAACCACATTTTATTTCTACGAGTATCAGTATCACACTAATCAATCAGACAATATATTTATTTAATATATTTTAGATGTGGGATCTCTTAATATAATACTCTAGATTATATTTTTACAATCATATAATCTGCTACAAAACGAAAGCAGTACCGAGATTTTAATAGAAAATATTAAAATAATGTATTCTGTTTACAAAAAATAATAGATTACGTAAAATTTGAATGACCTAGTATATTCAAAATCACCAACATGATAATAGTTGTTTACATGAAAACACATTAAAATGTATTGTAGTAAAGAGTCAATATTTTTTTATGTTAGTTATGCAATAATGCAATAACTAATAAGATAGATTGTGTTGATATTATGAAATAACTGTGCAACAAAAGCAGGAGACTGTCAACAACTGCCTCTAATAACAATATTTTGCCATTGCTAAATTAAATAATTAAATTTAAAAAAAAAAACAATCAAATTGATCTGGCCTACATTAATTTTTTACTACTAAATCTGTTAAATCTTAAATGATTATTCTCATGATAAGATTATAATTTTGTTCTTTAAATTAATTATTTAAATGTTAGTATAAGTATTAAATTTGATTTTTCCATGTTATAATATGTGTGTTAGAAGCAAATAGAAGAGTGGAGTATTGAGGGCAATTTCTCCCCTTTATTTACTAAATTTAAAATCAAATTTCATTAATATATATACTTATTACCTTTATATAAATAAGTATAGTATAGTTATGCCTTATGCACAGTAGTCGAAATGGCTCAAGATAAATGGAGGGATGCCTTACAATTCAGATTTTCATCATAATATTCTTCTATTATTCATCTAACAAAAAAGTAGAGGGATGCAGAACAGTTAAGATTATTATCTAGGCTCTAGGCAATCTCATCAGTCATCAGCTATTTATTATATTTTAATTTTAAAGCGAGTTTAGAGTATTTTAAGATGTACAAACAATTTAAGTTTTAAAATACTTATAACTTCATTTGAAATTAAAATATAATAAAAACTTCATGAGACTGCCTAGATAATAATCTTACCTTTAAATTTTATTTAACTTATTATTCACTTTACTTTTTAAACTAATGGAGCTAAACGTGTTCTGCTGAGTGACAATTTGTCACGTTACACACTTGTAAGACGGAGACAACAAATGTGTAATGTCCTCTTAAACAAATTACTATGAAGCAACAAATATACTAAATCTTGTCATTAATCTTGTCATCAATGATTTTATTATTAAAATTGGTTTTTATATTTTATACAAGGTCACAAAAAATAATGACTGTCAAAAACCACCAACCTATAATTATAGTGATTATTGGGTAATAAATTATTAAAAACTATCTAGTTATATAAATTTGTATCTTAGTTATCAAACTACATACACACAATTGTTTGCGATTTAAAAATGTAGTTAGTTAGGTAAATGTTTTTTCGTTGGATATATTTATAATGTACTAATACTAATGTATTTTTGTAAACAATAAAAGTATTATGGGTAAAAATAAATCCATAAAAATGTCATATGATTGGAAAAACATGTACCTATTGTAGTAGAAAGTAGAACCATAAGTTGCCAATCAGTGGTTTGAGGAAACAAATGACAATATTGGCAAAAACAATTTGGAAGTCTTACTTGTTATAATGGTATGGTTGAATTTGTCCAATTCGTTTTGTAAAGCATTGATGAACCAACTCATTGTCAGCAACCAGACAATGAGAACAGATAGAACAAAAAACACACATACCGTGCGCGACTGTAAGCGACATTTTTCAAATGTTACCTTTTCGGCAAACTTGTCTCTATTGTTGCCAAACCTATAATTAAATAAATCGACAACAAATTACAACCAATACTGACAACGTGACCAGCAGTTGACTACCGGCCACCGAGTGTACTCACTTTCTGTATCTCTTCTTCCTCGGAGAAGTCAATATCAATGGCGGAATGTGCGCAGACGAACTGCTGCCGGAGTCCGACATGTCTAGCAGCTGATAAGTTCTGCTTGAAACGCTGGGCTGTTCCATTTAGCGAATACCATAGTTGTGTGATGTGAAGTGAAATTTATTCGGACACCAGAAATACCCGACCAGCGAGGAACGTTCAGATGCAAAATAATCCGGATTTGGTTATATCGACAAGACACGTCAAATTTACCTTGTACCCGTTGACAAGAACGATACGAATGCGGAACGACTGTAACAAATTATAAATTATAATTATTATGCCTTACGCGTAAATAAATTGTATAAAATATAATATTGTTCTGTGATAATATTATTTGAAAGGTGAATTAAGATTATTTAGTCCACCTTGCACACACTGAGATAACACTTATCACAATGCATTGATAATGGTTTATTGATAAGCACGTAAACATGAATGTTCATGAGTTCTGTAATCCCACGGTCTTAGGGTGGGTTGCATAAACGTTCATTAGCGATTTACAGAGCCGTTAACGCACTAACGATCCGTTAAAAAAAATTGGGTGTTGCTTGAACGACTGTTAACGTTAACGGGTCTGTAAATTATCGGCTATTGGACCTGTAAACTACAGGTCCGATTTTGGTTCGTTAACTTTTAACGATCCGTTAAATATGGTGATAAGAAATATTAAAATTTCTTATCAGCCACATTTTTTTTTATTAGTATTAATAATATAATCAGCAATCATTGTAATCAAATTAAATGTGGTATAATTTATTTGGTAGTTATGGTTATCAATAAAATACAAAATAATAATAATCTTTTATGAAACTCATTTTTTTTTTTACAAGCCGTTAACGAGTTAACGAGTGATTAAGTTACAGGTCCGTGAAAACATTTACAGACTGGTCTTTATGCAACCGGCCCTTAGGGTTGTTACTTGTTATACCACAGAATAGATGAAATACTCTATGGGGTAATCACCGTGATTTAAGATATCTTAAATCGTGCTTGATAGACTTAACCACGGACTTAAGGAAACTTAGCAAAAACTGTTTTGTGCGGGTAAGAACCACTCAGGTTGTAGTCAAAGCTAAGCGACCAATTTTCACACTATAAAGAGGAGAACATTTACTTATTTTTTAAATATGACGTGTACAAAAAAAGTTCTATTGTTTAAAAACTCTTACCTATGTTTGAGTTTTTCCAACTTTCTTTTTAGTTCTAACAAAAAATGTTAACGACTTTGCACAGTAAACGTTATACTCTTTATAGTGTGAATATTTGGTTGCTTAGCTTGGACCACAGCCTGATTGGTTCTTACCCGCGCAAAACCTTTTTTGGTATGTTTTAAATTTGTAAGACGGAGACCAAAACAATATACATGCCGGTGTAGCGTCCTCTTAAAACACAGACCTTATACTTAGGTAGGTACTAAGTCGTCTAAGTCTATGACTTGTCATACTAAGTCTAAGTATTGCTGTGAAGATTTAAAATCAAATATTCAAGAAGTATTAAAATTGCATAAGGTACACAAAGAACTATAAGTTATTACAGACTACATCACTACATGACCTATCGCCAAATGCCATACTGCATTACAAACGTTTTCATTCAAAATTAACCTCCATCCCTATTAAAAATGTACCAATATTAACTCAATTTTTAATTTAATTTAAAAACAAAACCAAGTTAACTTAGATAACTGGGTTAAAAATATTATTAACGTCATCAGCCTTGTTAATAGCATAGAACAATGTTAATAGGTACGACTGTACGCAGGTACCACTGAAGTACCTATATGTCCTATCAGAGGCGGATCTAAGAATTTTTACGCCCGGGGAAAATATTAAAATTAAGCCCAATCATAGACCAAGACTGAATATACAAAATCATTCCCTACAATTGTTTTATCATAACTGGAACTAAAATTACAAACATACTTATTAACTTTTAAACACATAATAATATATAGTAATTAATATATTCTGTGGACTGTGGTGTAACCAAGTTTATACTAATGAACTATCACACATTCACACCAAAAACACTTTAAATTTAAAAACTTAGTTAACATATTGTTGATACATTTTTAATTACTGGAAATACTGTAGTGGTTACTTAATTGTATTTATTATTAGAAATAATAATAATATCAGTTATATATAAATGTTGAAAAATAATCAAAATTTTAATTAGCTACCTATCCTGTATAAAAATTATAAACCCTTTTACTGTTTTGGTTCTATGCGCCTCAGCCTTCAATTATAATAGATTTTTATGGTAAAATATAAAATCTTTTATTCTGATTAGGGTACACAATTTAGGCCAGTAAAAAATTGTACTTAATTAAACAATTTATAATAGAAAAAATGAAAAAGTAAATATTTAAAATCAAATATTTTTTTTTAAACATAAACAAATGTATAACTATCTCGGTAAATATTATAATATATAATATTATAAACTATATATTAACATCATTTTTAATTTACAGATATAATATACGTATCGTACGTTGATTGATAATCTTATAACAGTTATTGTGTAGGTATCAGAAATTTTAACAAAAACACAGCATCAATAAAATATGCCTAGGTATAGTTACTAGTTACATTTTCACTCAGAATCTTAATAATTATAGTATATTAGTTGTATATAAATATGCTTGCAGTAGGTATGCTAATGCCAGTATACCAGTATATACTTAGTATAATACTAATACGAATCTATTCATAATACCATTAACTTTATTTTTTTTTTTTTCATTAATTCCAACGTCATCACTACAACATCATAAACAAATAATGTGAAATAAAAATGTTTTCTTAACTTCTATCACCAAGCATTAAATAAAGAACTAAATAAAAATTACGCCCACTAAAATTTTACGCCCGGGGATCAATCCCCGGCTTCACCCCCCTAGTTCCTCCACTGTGTCCTATATAATAATTTTAAGAGGATTCCACACTACCACTTTTTTGAGTAACGCGTTATAACGAGTAACGAGTATACGCGTTCGAAAGTACTAACTTGAGTTTTACTCCTATAATAATTTTGAAAACATATTTGAATTTATTATTAAGTCTATTTTGAATCCTTCAAATCAGAATAATAAAAAAAAAATGTTTAAACTAGTTATGTCCAATTTTTAAGAATACAAGTTTTTTTTTCTAAATTTCAAGTGAGGTTTTTTCTTTTTAAGAATAATAAATTAAAAATGTGGCTCGAAAGAATTCAAAGTTGATAGAACAACAGAACAAAATTTGTTTTTAAAATTATTATCGGTGTAAAACTCGGGTCGGAATGTTGGAATTCGTTTAGGTCTATGATTTACAACATTTCGCCATGAAATAAATTTGTTGTTAGCCATGTGACATGTGCATGCGAGTGCGCCACGCTTATCTAGCTCGCCGTCAGTCACTCACACTAATGATCATTTACTACACGCCCACATGCACACCAATATATAGATTGCCTATACTCAACTCCTTAAAAACGGTCGGTATAGAATCCCCTAAGTACACCCAACTTTTTTTTTGCGTTACCTCTACATCGGGGTGCACATTTTTTGTAAGACTTGCCTCAACCATTATTAAAACAAATTGTCATTGGGCCATTGCATGATTATTGGTTACCTATTGATATATTTAAAAAAATCTATATTAAAAAGTACTTAAAGGTACACTACAATTTCAGATTTCGAGCAGAGCGAATATTGTATTGATTTTAAAATTATTTATGTTTTTTTTATTGCGTGTGTGTATAAGTGTTCACACCGTAATTATTAGTCAAAATAATTATGATTTGATTATCAACTTCGGTATCTTTTCTGATGTGAAAGTGGGTACTTTTAAACCAGTTTTCTACAAAATCGATTTCGGTTTTTGTATAACTCTAAAAAAATATGGCTATAGATACATAATATTTTTACTGAATATATATAGTAGCATTTTCTATTTTTCTATACATCATAAAGTTTTCAAAATATTTTAACTCTTTTTGAGCTATTTATTTAATATTAATTTCGATTTATAATGTTTTTTTTTTAAATATTGTAGTTAAAAAAAAAATTGTTTTGTCAAAACGCTTGAAAATGTATTACAATGTTCCTTAATAAGTTGTTGCTAGTGAAAATTAAAAAAAGAGTTGAGAGTAAATCCACAATAATTGTAATTTAAAAATATTTCTCTCGGGTACATGAAACTTTTAAAGTAGGTATATTATACAGTATATAACTTTACTAACTAGGTGGTAGGTATCGTTTTATTTTATATACGAGCCTGCAATTGAATAAACTAGTGTTTTGTAGTATAATTATTTTTTATTTTTAATAATACATTGAACAAAATTATTATGCACTTAATATACTTAACATATCTTTAAAATATTTATGATAACTCGACAGGGTAAATACCCTGGTAAATACCTTGGTCAGCGACTTGAAATATTGGAATAGGTAAACTATATAACACAGGATATAGTTACACAGATTTTTGGGATCGATGTCACCTGTCAGAATCCGCTAGTCTTAACAATATCTACTCATCGTCGTCTACAAAATTCAGTCTAGCTTACCTCATTGCCGTATCATTCTCATTTTTTTGCCACATCAACATCAACATTTTTTGCACAATCTCCTGTGCGACCTGTGTCTAACATGTTATGTTGCTGCAGCTGACTTCACCTCGACCACCTTCACAGTTTCCAGCCTGTCACCATCAATATCGGCTGGCGCTATGTCGTCATCAAACACCACCTCTGACCCCGCACAGGGTGACTGCGGCTAACACTGATCATTTTAGGATATAAGGTGGTTATTAGTAGAAAGAAAAGGTTTGTTTTGGATCTCCTCCCCCTTAAATTTTACAAGTAAAAGCATATAGGCTCCTCCGTGTATGCAATACGTAGTACAGGCTCCTGTCTATCACCTCCGAAACTTGTATTAATTATCCAATATAAGCAACCCGTAACACACATTAACCTAACTGAATCACAACCGCCGCCCGATGAACTTGACCAACATATATTTTACCCTTTCCCCATCAAATACATTATCTCCCCTTGTACAGTTGTATTCCCCATTTTCAAAAAAAAAAATGATTAAAACAAATAATTGAAAAAAATATATATACAATATTCTGATAACTCAAAAATTACGATATAAAATAAAATACGACGCCTGTCGATAAATATATTAAAATCGTAAGACTAAGCAATTACCTTCCTCCAGGTGCTCGGAGGGCTCTCGAGATCGTGTTTTCGAGAATTGGAGCAAATACACTATACAACACAATTGTATATAAAACATGCACAGATAATATAATAAATGCAATTAATATAAAATATTATATTAATTGCCTTACCTGATCCGCAGTCGATTGTGAATTATTTTGTAAGGGTTTTAATAGACACAGAGTTGTATTTTTTTAAATTATAACTCGAAATAATAAACGCACTGATTATTGCTCACATAAGGAGTTCAGAATGTCGCTCGTTGAAATCGGTTTTTTTAGACTTTGGAGGTTGTTACTCTGTGAATGGTGCTCGTGCACTGGTTTAAGGGACGACGCGACGATGCTGACCAGAGAGTGGTAGGCGGCTTTATCAAAAAAGGTTATCGTGAGCTTGGGAACTAGATTATTCTTTGGCGGCAGATACCCTTTTTTTTTCCTTTCCTTTTCTCTGGCGGCATCGTATAATAAAGTCACACACCCTGCGTTTTACCGTTATGAGTGGGTGCCGATATCTTAGTTGTCGTTAATAATGGTTTTATT
>CARXXK010000001.1:43205862-43294735 GCA_949089665.1 Macrosiphum euphorbiae | reverse complement strand
AATTGTTATTTTATTACATAATTGTTATCTTAACCTAATTGGACGGACCGCATGTTTCTACGTTGTTATAGCTTATTGAACATTGTACCTATGATTTGTTTTGGTATATTACCCGTTACATATGATTGTTTTCTTAACCTAGTTAATAGTTTTAATTGTAATATTATTTAGTTTAATTATTCATGTTTAAATGATCTATTAAAGTAATTGTGCCTATTAACTGATTAACTTTATAATATCCGTGCATGTACTGCTTATTATAGTTTATACTATCTGCATTTTGTATGTGACTAAACATCTGAATAACACACCAAAACAAATTATTTTTCTCTGCAGTAAATGCGTTGGTTAAAATAAACGGCTCATCTCCCCGACGCCCCCCCATACCTATACTATTTTTTTATTATTTATTACCCGATGTTATCAAGTCGATTTTGTATCTTCAATGATTTCAAGTGATTAAGCATATATACATGTTTTATGTTCTGAAACTAACGTCTAACAGTATTCTGTTGAGAAAACGGCGGCACGTCTTTGCCAAGATGGTTCTCAATTTCTCACGTTATTTATTACTATTATTATTATAGTATTAGTTTCGATTCATATATTTTAATACGTCCGATTGATATCGCAGCCCAATAATGAAAATAAATGTTGACCTTGATTGCGACCATTGCGGTGTTGTGGAGTAATAATAATACGTCATAATATTATAATATAGGCACGCAGCATTTCGAGTTTAAAGTATCAACGTGACTATATAGGTTTTAGAATGCGAAATAATAATAATGAAAAAAAATCATTCAGCAATAATGAGTCAACGGTTCACAGAACGATTGTATGTGTTATACTAGCTGTTATCGATGTTATATATTTTATACATATACACACTCTAGATTACGACCTATAGTATGGAATTACTATTTTATAAAATAGACCATGGGTAGAGATATCCGTGCTGTAGATGATTCGATTTCGATCCAGTCGTCGTGATGCGAATGAAATAATATCGAACTCATTGTGCGAGATTGCCATATACATTATATTATATTTATATGCCTATTATATAATGTATAATATAGTACAATATACATTGTATATAGATGAAAAGGCGGCAAGTATATGAGTGGCAATTGCAACACTCGGAGATCCTCGCATCTATATCAGAATTAATATACTTGTCCGTTCAAAAAATTTACTTTGAAAGTTTAAAAGTATAGATAGACAAAAAGTAGGTACATTGAGATTAGTCTTGGAAATTCTTTTTAATAGAGATGTTCAATTATTTACAATATCACAAATCTGTATGGGTGTTTGAAGTAAAAAAATATTTATTCAACTATTAATATTTACTAATATTTCAAGGATTTTTTTTACAAAATAAAAAATATATAATATTATACTGGACAGTTTAAAAAAAGAAATTCCAAACGTTCAGTCCAAAGAATAAGTTACAAAAAATCCTCTACTAAAAAAAAAAAAATCCAATTTCAAATTGTGTACTTACTGTCTACTGACATATTTTTCACTTATTACCATCGTTTTAAAAATGATATTTTCATATATTTACTTATGTAGTAGAAACTAGATACACTGTCTAGTATATCTGTTTATACAAAAAGCCCCGGATTAATTCCACGAGATATTGTGACTGATATTATATTATTATACAATATTATATAGTCGATATTTATCATTTATGGAGACGTTTTGGTACTGTACATATTCAGCTAATAGGTGTAGGTATTTTTGTGAGCCTTCAACCTGGTAACACTATAATATTGTCTTATTGAGAAGAGCACGTATATTTCGTAATATATAAACAACTATGAATAATTATTTTAGTTGTTGTTAATGATTCCGTTTGTTAACACTTATCATATATTATATAATTTACACATATACAATATGAAGTAAGGACATGTATACGCCTATATATACGTTTTTCATTAGTAATTATGTTCTTTCATAAAGTCAACTAATTGTAAGGCTATTTAAATATTTAAAAAAGTTTTACCTGATATGTGCCTAAAGATATATACTTGACAAATATTTATTTTATAGTGACCATCGTACCAAATGTGTTTTTTTTAAGTGTATTTACCTCATTCAACAAATAAAGAAAAGTTATAGTACCTATACATATACGTAATAAATAAACCCGTTTATTTACAATATTACGTTTTTATTTTTTATTCGTTAATAAATTGTGATAAATGATAATTTTAATTTTTAGCCAATACAATTTTCAATACTTTAAGAGAAATAAATATCTATTTTACCATATTTATTAAGCTATAATTTTGATTTGAAAGTGATAAATGAATGTATGATACTATGATAGGCATCAATATAATATATCATAAAGATTAAATGCACTGACGTAAATAGAGGGAGGGTTGGAGGGACTATTACTTATTATAGGTATCGTGTTAACTGCATCTACATATAAACGTATAAAGTTTTAAAATAAATATTGTACTTATTTTAATGTTTCCACTTTAGTTTTAAGTTTCATTTTTAATGATGAGGAAGCCGGGAGGGAATGCTTTTACTTTATGATTTATTTTCAACTTTGATTTTACAGGACTCCCTGCGTGACTACTAAACTCTAGTGACGCTCATGAGGGTGGATGTATTTTGAACTTTGGTTTTCTATGACTCTAGCTCATGATGTAAATATTAAATCATAGTTAATATAGTTACGAGTTACGATCATGCCCGAAACTTTGTCAAGTCCCTCTTAATCAACTCCTCGTAATTCAAGTACTAATTATACGTAATTGTTTTCTATACATTTTTGAGAAGAAAATTACTGAAAAAAATAAAGTTGAATTTTTCTAATTTACTATTTCTGAAAAGTTATATAAAATCATGGACAATAAGAATTGCTGTATTGAAAAAATATATCACAAGTGTCAGTCAAAATAATATATTCAAAAAAATGAAAATGTTGGCATTTCAGTATGACAGTATATTATATCACTTATCAGCTTTCAGACATTCAGAGCAGGTATGATTCAAGTCATAATGTCAACAATATATTGCAGAGATATACCATATCCCAATCTTTTAAAATATTTGCAACTCACAATGACTACATCCATTAGTTCAGGCATTCAGCTATATGTTATTTTAGTACCATGTGACGTTAAAACTTGATTGTGGTCGACCGTGGATCACATTCGTTTTTCTTCATTATCATTGATCTATGTACATGCTGAGAGAGATATATCTGTCAATATAAATGTTGAACAAGTTGATGATATTATAAATGTATTTGTGATAAAAGGTGATTAAACAGTGTATTTTATAAATATAAAAATATCTGGGATTATATGCAATTTTATATGAGAAACTCTTAATTTAGGTTATTTCCGCCACAATAAATGAGGTACCTATACATCGTCCACATACTATATTAAATTTATCCGACAGTGTCCACCTCCAAGTTCCGAGATGCAGTTTCCTAAGTAGTTGATCATAAGTCATTAAAATAGTTATTGGGAAATTTCTAATTTCGTTCAGCTGTATTTTTTCGTTGTTAATGCAATAATTATTATAAATGTAAAATATTAGTTCTATTTTGACGTAGTTTTTCAATAACGTTTGTTTATGATACTCGATTCAACAATGTACCCAAATGGCAAATACTATAATATAATATACATATAGAATATACTATATAGTATATATCTACGTCCTACTCACATGCAGTCACATATGTATATAATGTATAATATATGGAAGTGGGCGAGAAATTCTCTCGGGACTATTGGGCTACTTATACCTGTATATAATAATCAGGAGTTTCTAGTGGCGTCTTTTTTTAGCACATATTATACTAGACCGATATTGTTGCTAAAATTATTTACAGGCTTTAGCAAAACGCGCTCTCTACAGGCCGTGGCGGTGCCGATACACATCTGTTCACGACTTTCGTTCACGGCGACCAGGTGAATGGCGATATTGTATACATAATATAAGGATATTGCTGTGCAGACTCGTCAACCGGTGTACCTATACGGTCTCGGTCTGTATACATTTACCTATATTATACATATATGTATTATATGTATATATATTATATATATAAGTAACGTTCCGCACGCGATCCGGACGGGGCCACCGCCTCTGTTTTACCTATAGGTATATGTTATTTTGATTTATCGATGACCATTATAATTCATACACATCGGCCGCTGCAGCTTGGCCATGTACCTTATACGATTTAATATATTATATATATGTATTTACGATCGAAGAAATCTCTGCACTGTTTAAAAAACCATGTGCGAAGACGAGTTAACGAATGAAGAGGTGTCGGAACCAGTTTCACGCTATACATAGGTACGTCGATAACTGTATATGTACTTGTCCTGGGCACTGCAGCTGACGGACAGAAAATAATAGGTATAGATACTAGACAGGTATATAGCTCATACCTAATGTACACTTATATTTCATTATTCGTTAGGTAATCTTAAGCGGCGGTGATGAGTGAAATTCGAAATCTGCTTGCAATGGCAGAACTGTATATAGGTATATAGCCATTTTCAGTAGTCCAGCAAAAATATGTCAAATGTTGTAAGGTCTACATCAGTTACATCATCATATCCTACATATAAAATCTAGGTTTAAATATTAAAACTTAAAATATCGTAAGAACCCAGGCTTGGCACTCAAATTGACCTAAGCCCGTAACACGTTCTAAAAAACATTAAAAAATCAAACACCCGAAACCCATATAAGATATACCATATTATATAGCGTATATTATATAGGTAATCATCACTAATCTGAATGACTTTTTTCCAGCTATATGACATAAACATCAAAGTATAAAAACAAATTTTCATATTTTATTTATCAGAAAATATTTCAGAGAGAAAATTTCATGAGAAAATCATCAATAATCTATAATCGTACAAATCTATATTTTTGTTCATGAAACAATTAAACAAAATGTATAAAACTCATTTATTCGTAATTTATTTTGTAAAATTCATTGTCACCACGGTATAAAGGGTTACGGTAGGTACCTACTTACAAAAATTTAATGTTACATTATTAAAACTTATAACACAAAAGCTTAGACCTAACCTAACCTAACCTATTGTAATCGGATAATGATTGTGTCCATTAAAGATTATTAAAAGTTTTGAGTTTTTGGACGATATGGATATAATCTGTATCATTAAACTATACTTAGGTAGCTAGTTATTCATTTAATATTTAGAATAAATTAAACACAGGTATCTGGGATTTTTGCACTTTTGTACGATACGAGATTTACTTTTTTCTCATCTCGTTTTGGCACTTACCTATGTCTTCCACACTTCCACTGTTATTTTCCAAAACACCCGAATTTACCGAATTAACTGAAACCCGAATAATTTTTATATTACAATTAATATTATGAATAATAATTTCTAATAAGAATAATTTAAATAAATATTAATCATTTAATTTAATTACATAATAGGCTCAACATTTAGGGAAGGGAGTAGGTTATTTTGATGATATCTGATAAATGCCTCTCTTGTGGTGTATATAATATTGACGTCTTGTATCTGATAATCATTCTTTTAATTTTTCCAGGTTTTTACTTAACTACTAAACACCAGTACTAACCCACATTAAATCGAATAATAATGGATATTTACACCCAAACGGTCATTTAATTTTATTATTCCCATGTTTGAACATCTGAAAAAATCCACCAACTAAAACGGCTAGAACTTGAAACCCGAATAATTGATTAGGGTTTAAAGCTCTACAGGTTAGGTTTGGTACTTATTTTATGATACGACAGTTGATACCTTTTTGATCCTTCAGCAATACGAATTAATTTATTAAATTATATTCAAAAATATTCATACAAAATATATATTATTAGACAGTTTACACGACTGCAGCATCTGGAGACACCTGCGAACTGTGTATTATAGATTTCTCATTATATAATTATTTATTTGAAATATTTCCATGATTTCGTAATTTCTAAGCTCATAAAGTCATAACACTCGAGGATTGTCGACAACGATAGTATAGATCGTAACGCGATTTTCTTATTTTTAATGCACTCGTATGTAAATTGTAAATAGTAGAAGTTTACTAAATGGTGTTTATCTATAAAATATTATACTCTACCGCATAATAATAATACTATAAATTATAGTGCATATATTTATAATTTTATTGTCTTTCTATCGTCTGTCTTTCCTTCTTCCATACTCTCTCTCTCTATCTCTCACTATCTCTCACTCTCTTCTCCGTCAATGTCACGAACCCGCCGAGTCCTACATTTAGTAGTTATCTAAGTACAATATAATATAATAACACTTGTGCTTATATAATATGCAATACACATATTATATATATATTATATATATCGCATGAGTATATTACTATACTAGTATTCAAATCAGTTTTTTAACGAGCCAGAAGACACTTAATCTTGGTTTTTTCGCAATTTTTTTCTTGTTACTGCTAAGTACAAACATTAATATAATCTTTAATCACGTGTTTAGTATGGTGGCTTTATGAGTTATTTATATTACTTACGTTATTTATACATCCAATATATTTTGTAGTTTCTGGAACCAGTGTACATTCGGATAATTTTTTATTAAAAGTATGTAAATACAATACAAATTTACTGAAATTATATTAATATTTGTATGAAAAAAAATAGGTACATCAATGTTTTAGTACTTATATTAAGATTATCGCCAATATCGTTTTTATTTGCATATGTATACGTTTTAAAAATACAAATTGATACATGTTTCCTGTTATTTAAAAATTTATATTATGATGCTACAAAATACAATACCTAGAAACTAGGTATAACATTTAATGTAATAGCTATAAATATAGTAACCATCCAAGGTAGTTCGAGTTTCATACGGTGCCGAGTATATATAACTTTTTTAACATTTGTCATGAGTATAATATATCCTTTTAAAGGATTAAATATTGTTTTTCCCAGATAGCCTGTCTAGATAACCTTCTTACCTACCTGTGTAAGTGAATGTCCCCTTGCGGATTTAATAAGATATTTTCATGTATTCCCAGTATTCGAGCACATTAGCCACTTTGGTATTTTGAACGTCTTAATACTTAACACTCGTTGTTGCACATTGTTCTCGCATTCTATTATTATTATGAGTTTCCTCTTGGTTTTGTACGCATTATTTATTATTTTTTTTTTTTATAGAGTTTATTTCCTTTACCGTTTCATTCTCAATGTATCTGTTTTTTCCATTATCCCAGATACTATAAACTTAAACACACGGCACTCGATTTCCTTTCATAACACACCTTTTTGCACGGATTATTAACATCGCGATCACGGAAAAGTCCAGAACCACTACCACGCCCATATTATTCACAGTCGCATAATGTAATAAACTAGATAACATCGTTGTTTGCCATTCGTGGTCTGCGGATGGTTTTATCTAAAATGTAATATTTCTTCGTTTAACCAAGTGTCAATATTCGACAATATAATATGTACCAGATGCCTATCTATATATTACATTTTTTTAATCTAAATAATTTAGTAAATGGCCTCATATCTTAAAAACACAAAAAAATTAAAAATATACACTCTTAAGAAGTATGAAATTTTAAAACCAGCATTAAACATTTAATAAACATAATATAAGCCACAATAAAACTGACTACTGAATAACAGTGTTAAGCACTATCCAGATCTTCATCTTAGATAGTAGTACCCATCCTAGTTGTATATGATCTTGTTGTACACTATTGTATAATATGATCCAAGACCCAAATAGAAAATCATACTTTATTTCCAATCAATATATTTAACTATGATAATGCTTATATTAACCAATGAGGAAGTATAAAACTTGTTCCAAAGACCAAGTATTTCAAGGGAAGTTGCAAAAAGAAGACTGATATGGGCAGGTCACGCGTGGAGGAAAAAAGACGCTATGATAAACACAGTAATTAAAGAGGATCCGAAAGGAAAAAGACCACTAGGCAGACCACGCCTCAGATGGGAAGACTGTGTGAAGAGAGAAGTAAAAGAAGTAGACCCAATAACAAACTGGAGAGAAATAGCTGAAAACAGAATAAGGTGGCGGGAAATTTGTTTTACGGGATGGTCTTAAAGGCCGGAAACCCCCCCCCCCAAAAAAAAAAAATGTATATAGTTATATCTGATGTTTGATAAATCATTTTGCCATTTTAACTAATTTTTATTTTTTTAGTTTTACAATGAAATATTTATAACTTGCACTGTCCATTGTTTAGTAATGATTAATAAATAGATACATGTTTTTTTTAGATTACTACGTGGGATGACTAAGATAAATTTTTAAATAATAATGCGGAATAGTGACTAAGTGATTAGTGCCTATTAATACTAATGGTCCTTAAATAATTAAACAATGAGGACGTCCATGTTTAAGGTAGCGATAAAGAGGTGGTATTATGTTGAGACTTGAGATGGCAGTGCATAGAATCTGTTGACTAATTTCATGCTAAATATTTGCAACTTGCATGAAACAATTACATATTTTTTGAAAAAATAAAATAAATATATATTTTAACAACGATAATTATAGGTATATTAAGACATAAAAATAAAATATATATGGTTCAAGTTGAACAAATAAAATATAATAATATATCGATTACCTAACTATAATAGATCTGCTAAGACAGTAAAACCTGATATCTATAATCACCTCTGCTATATATAGCTGTCAAGGTGGAATAGCATCATCTGTACAATGGTTGATTGGCAATTTTTAATTAAGTACTATATAGACATAAGGTGATATAGACATATAGTGATATAGACATATAGTGTTATAAGCACTTTCATTTTTCAACCAACCCGTTCATAAAATGTATCCACATTGTTTAAATCTACATTTTTGTTACGGATACCTACTGCATGATTGTTAGTATTGCGATCTTATGCGCTCAAATTAAATTAATTTAATGGTGGGGATATAGATTGGAATTGTTCTCCAAATGTCTACTACGTACAAAACTTTAAAATGTTGTTCTTAGTTCTAAGTATAAGTAATTTTTAAAATATATTACAGAGGTGCCCTTAAAAAAATTTGGGAATTTGGGCCTAAATGCGTGGTAAATGGTAATATACTAAAGTTACTTATACTTTATGGTTGTTAAATTAAAAAGTACCTACTAAGTACTAAGTAGTACCTATTTATTTAATTCAATATTACTGGAATTAAATACATATTTATTTTATTTCATTTTAACTCTATGGCCGGCAAGACATCAACCTGCTGTGGAACTGACAGCTAAAAATTATAGCTAACCTATGACGTGTTAATAGTTAATAAAGACACTTTATAGGCGATCTGCGCCACATGGGACAAAATTTGATATGATTTATATGGAACTACTATTATACACATACATATTTATATCTCAATCAAATTCTCTCTCCGGTAGTGATGCTGAGTATATGTTATTTCTAAATTAAAAAACCTTAACTGATTTTTAAATTAAAAAATAAACTTCCCAGTTCATAGGTGATATACCTATAGATTAGGTTGGGATGTTATTTATTAAAAAATCGTCCAAAATAAATATATATACATTGTTTCTCAAATAAACTAATAATACAAATATAAGCTAAATGTTTTACAAAATAGGATGGATTAGAATCTTTGGAATATGAAAACTTTTCACAAGAATACAATTTAAATTTATTAAATTTATAAAAAAGACAACATTTATTTGCATATACTGTTATTAGGTACATTCAAATTTAAAACATAGTTGTTTAAATAAATGTCTAATCATTATTATGAAATTTTGAAAGTACTTCCATCGATATTTGTATGTATTTTAAATGTTTATACGCACGTGGTACATAGTAGATACCCATTACCCATATAGAAGCCGATAATAAAATTAGGACAAGTGGACCGCACAATAAATCAATCGAAGTAAAATAAATTCGCAATAGTTGACCACACGAGACGTTAACGTCAAAAGCTCATGCGTTTGAAAAAAAAATTTAAGAAAATATAGTACCAAGAGTAAAGGTGCATCTTACCTATATGGCTATACACACCTGCAGTTGTCCTGTATATAAAATTATAATGCTAATTTTATATATTATGCATTTATGCTCGACATCTTGACTTGTATGTCCAGTGCACGTGCACGTGTGCTGTGTGCATATTATCATAATATTGTGTAATAAGTATAAAGTCGATTACGCGTAAATTGACTGCAAAGTGCCAAACAACAGTCGCCGCCGCCGGTGTAGTGCGCTAGGTAGGTATATATAATAATAGTATAATAGGTATATACTCGAGCTCGTGTGTGGTTATATTATAATACACAGGTGTGTACAAATGGTTATGAAAATATGAATTTTTTATTCCGTGTTGTTACTTATATTATACAGTGTGTCCTAAAAGTCCCGTATCACCCTTAATATCTCCATGTAAAATCACTATATTTAAACGCGGTTTTTTTTACAGTACTAAGTATGAAAATTCTGATTGAATGGCATAAAATTAATTTATTTTTTTCTTTAAATTCAAAAATTTTCAAAAAAATTTTTTACGCGTTTAAGAATTTAAAATTTTTAAGATAGCCATTTTGTTGAGCATATTTTTTAAAACAGTTCAAAAAAAAAATACTAAAATTAAATAAAAATTGACCAAGTTAGAGCAAGTTATGTTTTTGAATAATTGTAGTAAAAAAATAAATTATTGTTTCACATTTCAATAATTAAATATCTAATTTCAGCACACGACAATACTTTTACATTCCTAATTTATTTTTTTACTACAATTATTCAAAAACATAACTTGCTCTAACTTGGTCAATTTTTATTTAATTTTAGTATTTTTTTTTTGAACTGTTTTAAAAAATATGCTCAACAAAATGGCTATCTTAAAAATTTTAAATTCTTAAATGCGTAAAAAATTTTTTTGAAAATTTTTGAATTTAAAGAAAAAAATAAATTAATTTTATGCCATTCAATCAGAATTTTCATACTTAGTACTGTAAAAAAAACCGCGTTTAAATATAGTGATTTTACATGGAGATATTAAGGGTGATACGGGACTTTTGGGACACACTGTATACTCGCATCGGGCGGCGTCCGCGATTTATGTAGATCGTACGAGTTAGGTTTTTTTTTTTTGTCGATCGATGCCGAACCTTGCGTTTAATAACAATGTAATACGAACACATAATATAATTCACCTATAGGTACTATATAATAATGCCGGCTATATAGTTATGTAGTATATATATATATATGTATATATATAAAAAAAAAAAGTCCACCCCGAAGGGCTTGCTATTATTATTATATACACGCTCTCGAGCGTGCGCAATCTCCTACCTATTTATGGCTTTACATAATATACATATATATATATATATATACTCGATATAATATATTTAAACGGGCGAGCGTTAAATCCAGTGACTGATGGCAGCCGTTTGTAGACACACACACACACACACACAATCTTGAGTCTGTCGTATCCCGTTTCACCGGTAACGTACCCGCCGGGCCGCCGCGCGCGTATGAAACCGGTCCCCTCAGCGCCCCGGACACTACGACGACGACGACGACGACGACGATGATGACCTGCTCGGGCCGACGGCTATACGGTGTGTGTGCGTGTGCATGAGTAGCGGACTGACTGGACGCCGTGGCGTGCACAATGATTGACGGCCATCGATTATATAGGCACACTATATATTATACGACTTATCTATATATATAATAATATATGTGTAAGTAATATATGTATATAAATAAGTATTAATAATATATCGTAATGTTTAACTATATAATATGCATACCGTTCCGGGATCGATATACACATATTATTATTACAATATCCATGTATGTTCCAATATAAACATTCTCGAATTCTCATGCGTACCACCCCTATTATGTGTGCTGATGATTTATAGGCTTATAGCAATATGGATAAGGTTCGTAATCAAATTAAAAAAAAAATTACCCCCACCCCCTCAAAGTTCAGGTGATACTCTATTGCGTGATCAGCACGTATATACCACCCCGCTAGGGGGTTGGGGTTTAGGGGTTGAAATGTATTGAAAAAAAATGTTTCACATGGATATTATACACATAGACCTTCATGATTTTTATAAATATTGATGTCAGTCAACTATGATAACGTCATAATAAGTTTAATTAATTATACTTTGATTATTAGCGATGAAAATTTTTTTACTACCTTAAAATTGTTCACTTGCCAGCGTGTTTGTGTGTCAGTGTGTAGTGGGTCATGTGTCGTGTGTGTGGGCATCTAAGATGAGCTTCTCGGTCAATAATCGGACCGTAAATTAATAATGCGTGCGTGATTTGATAATTTATAACCATACCATCCGCCGATATTACATAATAATAATATGGGAAAATACTTCTTGGACGCGTGCGCTGTGTATAATATGGTCGTTTATCATTTTCGTATTATAGCGTATTATAGTTTCCCCCAAGGCCGTACCCAGAACAAATTTTTGCAGGAGGGGAGGATACTTATCTTAGTGAGTGGTGTATAAAATAATGAAACATTTTTAACGCTTTAAAGCAATTAAACATATATTTTAAGCACCCATAAATAAACTAATAAGGTTTGTTAGTAAATTATTAAGCACCCATAGTATATTATAAAATATACAATTCAATTTTACTGTTCAAATTCTAAATTGCTATTTTTTTCTTTAGAAAAACGGTTGATAACTTCCTTAGGATCGACATGAATACTTCTATGATGTACACCAAGTAATGCTAAACCGGTTAGTCTATCTACTGCAGTGGTAACGTTTCACAAATATAGTTCTCAATTTTTTTTTTAAGAGCACCGGTAAAGTCATCAAAACTTTTAACAAAAATTATATGTTTGGAAAAAAGTTTTGGCTACAGTTAGAATATACTTCAAGTACTTCGGTATGGATTTATCTGACCACTTTCTTTTCCAAAGATTTAACTGTGTTGATACAGTGAATCCAAGTCTAAAAAATCTAAGTACGAATCATTGCCTTTATCGAAGAATCTATACATTTATTCGGTAGTAATAAATATAAAGATGATATAACTGTTTTATGATTAGTAATTTAAAACATTCTTTTAATTTATTAATAAAATCATCGAAAAATAGAATCGCTATAGCAGTACGGAAATATTTTTCAGGACAATCAGTATTAGCTGAGTATTCACACGATTTCGTTGACGAGAAATTTTTTTTGGAATTTTCATTTTTTCTTATTCATTGAAAGTTTGTAAAAGAAGTTCAGCTTTTTCAAAAATTAATTGAAAGGTTTGGTCCATATTTTCAAGTTTGTTTCTTATAATTTCTGTGTTTTGCAAACTTTCCCCGTTGGCAATTGCTGTTGTGCAATTATATCATTTTCCTTTCCGAAAAATATTGAAATTAAAATACTTCATGTTGGAATCTATGTATTATATAATAAGGTATTTTGTGTCTCGAGCGTGACGCATTATATACATCATCGTATAATCCAAATCGGATTATATACCTAGCGTTAATATTGTAAATTGTAATCCCGAACACCGAGTAATTAAAAATCATAAAAAAAAATATCGAATTTAAAGCTTTTCTGGTATGGCGTGACGTCGATGGTCTTCCGATTCGACCTTGATGGGAAATAAAAGGTTTTGTAAGAACACGCATTATACATATTATTAATTGTATTAATAACGCAGTGTTCTAAACAATATTTGATGTGTTCGGCCTCAGCTGTAATATTATATTATTATAAGCACACGTGCACACGATGTCGAGAAAGGTTTGAAATAACGTCTCATAAAAAGTCGACCGTCGCCCGTCAAACATCGAATTGTTTTACGACGACGGCACATTCTGGCATTCTGAGGCTCGTTTATTCGAAATTACAGCTAAGTGCAGTACCCAACTCTCTCCGTCAAATATAGCCTCGCCTATCACATGCATATAAATACATTAGGTACTATTATGTCTATAGGACGTATATTGACGTCTTATTAGTATTCGTCCGAGCTGCTAGCGGCGCTAGAGCTATACGTTTTATACATATATATATATATATATAAGTAAAATATTATATAATATATGTATTATTGTATATTCCACGAATTTATAATATAATATAATAACCGTGTGCACAGACTATACAGTTAAATAACTGCGCATATAGGGAAAATGTACCTACATAGGTACAGAGTGTTGAGTCCAACAGAAAGAGCATAGGCGGAAATCCATTAAAATTTCAAAGGGGCTAACATTATTAACATAAATTTAAGCGGGGGGCTCGACGGACTCGACGGACCTGTGGGGGGGGCTAAGCCCCCTACCCCCCCCCCCCCAATTTCCGCCAATGATAAAAAGGCTTTCTGACAGATGTACTTAACAAACCACTAAAGTATGTAAAAATTATAAACATCATTATTTTTAATTTAACTGTTGTTATTAATTAGGCATTTAGATAAAAAATATATGAATTGATATGAACAAAAGTTATTACACACATAGGTAGTTAGTTACATTTACCAGTTATTTCTATTTAGAATTGATCACAAAAATACTATACTCACTACATAAATTTAAATACGCAAATGTACCTATATCTAGCTCCACATGGACAATATAATCGTGCATTGATAATTGATAAATAATAATAAGTTTATCTATAACCGTGTTTAAACACTGTAGAATTGCAGTTTCCGGAGTAAGGGTATCTAATTCGCTGTGTCTAGAGCACCGGTCGGCCGGTTCGATATTAGAACACCGGTCGGCCGGTTCGATATTAGAACACCGGTCGGCCGGTTCGATATTAGAACACCGGTCGGCCGGTTCGATATTAGAACACCGGTCGGCCGGTTCGATATTAGAGCAGAAAATTGTAACAGTCAGGGTAACTATTCTATAATAGTAGAACCAATAATACTAGATAATGACGTTGTGGATGTAAATAATATGATCATGGTCAATGATGTTATGGGTATTGTTGACGACAAAACTATAACTATAGAGAATGATATTATGGATGCTGTTGAAACTGTAGATTCAGAAAATTGTAACAGTCAGGGTAACTATTCTATAATAGTAGAACCAATAATACTAGATAATGACGTTGTGGATGTAAATAATATGATCATGGTCAATGATGTTATGGGTATTGTTGAAGACAAAACTATAACTATAGAGAATGATATTATGGATGCTGTTGAAACTGTAGATTCAGAAAATTGTAACAGTCAGGGTAACTATTCTATAATAGTAGAATCAATAATACTAGATAATGACGTTGTGGATTTAAATAATAGAAAATGTTTTAAATGTTTAGGTATTGAATCAATAATACTACCTGGTAAAGTCAGAACTTGTGGTCGGCCAAAAGGCGCAATTATGACAACAATCGGCCTTCCTAAACGGCTTGTTGAAACTGTAGATTCAGAAAATTGTAACAGTCAGGGTAACTATTCTATAATAGTAGAATCAATAATACTAGATAATGACGTTGTGGATTTAAATAATAGAAAATGTTTCAAATGTTTAGGTATTGAATCAATAATACTACCTGGTAAAGTCAGAACTTGTGGTCGGCCAAAAGGCGCAATTATGACAACAATCGGCCTTCCTAAACGGCTTAAAACTGGAAGAGCATTGGCTAAAAAAACAGAAACAAAAACTAAAAATGGAGATAGGGATATAGCTGTCGATTCAGATGAACAAACCTATTGTCTTTGTAATCAGATTTCATACGGAGAGATGATATGTTGCGATAATGATTTATGTCCAGTAGAATGGTTTCATTTTTCTTGTGTATTATTATCAACAAAACCAAAAGGTAAATGGTTTTGCCCCAAGTGTCGCGGAAATCGTCCTAATAAAATATTGAAGCCTAAAGCGCAGTTTCTCAAGAAAAATGAAAGATACAACAAAGAAAAAGAGGATAAAGCTTAAGATTTTGTTTTTAACTAATGACTATTGGTATTCGTATAAATTCTGTATTTCTGTGATTTATTATACTATTATAAAAAGAATAACTAATAACTATTAATTATTAAGTAACTATTAACTATTAAGTATTAACTAATAACTCACTATATTATTATCGTAGACAAGTATATAATAAAAGATTATAATATTATTATCATATTTTTATAATTACAGTGTGACCCGGTACTCTACAGTGTTACCGGGCGCCCGGTGCTCTATTATCCATCCGTGCGCCCGGTGCTCTAATATCGAACCGGCCGACCGGTGCTCTAATATCGAACCGGCCGACCGGTGCTCTAGACACAGCGTATCTAATTTTAGATTCTGAGTGAAACGATGAATGTATTGATTTTACAATGTGTTTTTTTTTTTTTGTGTCTGTCATCATCTTTTAGGACAGTAAAAATACTTAGATTTTCTTCAACAGTATCTTTTCTGATAGGAAAGTGAATTTAGTTGGTACTTTGAGGGATCAAAAGTAAAAATTGTCCAGTAGTTTTCAAAAGCATCGTGAAAAGAAAAAGAAAAATTAAGGAAAAACGGGAATTTGTACGCAAAATCTGTTTTCGAAAAAATCGATTTTGGTTTTTGGTGCAACTCTTAAACGAATGACCTTAGGTACATGGAATTTTGACTGAATGTTTATATTAGCAATTTCTATATAAAAAAACATTTTCCAAATATTTTGACCTATTTTGAGCTGTCTACGGATATTTTCAGTTTCTATTTTTTTTAGTTATTTTTTCCTAGAAATATCATTAAAATTTTATTTGTTGGTTAAAAAAGCTTGAAAATTTAATAGAAGGCTCCTAGTATATTGTTTCAAAGGCAGATGAAAAAAATTATTTTTAAAACAATTTTTTTTCATTTAAAGAATTTATCACATTTAAAATTTAATAATAATTTTATAGTTAAAAATGTATAAAATGTTTAACTTTTATAGCTAAGGATTGAAAATTTAAAACAAGATTCCACTTAAATAGGTTATATATAAATTACTTTATTCACCTTATTACCTTAATATCATAAAATATACTTCGCAATGTCACAGGCTGACTGACAGTTTTCGCTCAGAATCGTTCTTCTTGTACAATCATATTATATCATTGAATTCAAATTTAACACCATCCATTACAGTGACCCACTTTTTATTTATTATTTGCACCACAACTTCAAATAATGTAAAAAAAATTTGTTTTCAAAAATATAAATTTACCAAAAATATTATTGTTCAGTGATAAAATAATATAATATTTTAATGTACAAATATATACGTAGAGAGAGCCTATGCAATTATGCACTTAAGTTGAGCAACCCAATAATAATAATAATATGTATATTATATATTATATATTGTACAGAAATGTAATGGAAACAATAAGAATAACAATGAAGAAAAGAGTGCAACGCTGACTCTGCAACCAAATAAGCGTTTTTATTTTTACCTTCCGTTCGATACCTAACAATAGGGGTGCATTACAATATAATATTATATACTTATAATAATAATCAGGTTTGCAGTGAACAGGCCCGGATCCAGCCTACATTAAAGGGAGGGGTGGATTATAAATATCTAAATATATTTACTATTTACGTACTGGTAAATACGAGTATATATTTATTTATATATTATAAATATGAAATAATTCTTTATTAATTATAATGAATATTTTTTTTTATGCTGAATTGAATGCTCTTATTGAATCATTTATAATTTAAAATTTCAATTCTATTATCAAATACCTTGAGCCGCTCAGCCGCCACGTGTCAGCTGGCAGTCGACGGTCGTGGTCGTCCCTCAATCGGTCATAATATTGTTATCGACAATAATTTATAAATGTGTGTTATTAAAATTAAATACGACTATTTGTGACTGAATAATATTACAATACATTTACATAGGATAACACAAAATATTAAATTTAAATAATACGGTCAACGGCGGGGGGGCAGTCGCCCCTCCGCCCACTACTGGATCCGCGCCTGCCAGTGAATGTACTTCGTTTGCAGCTCGTTTGTCCAGCGTTCTTTTAGTCTTCTTTTTTTTTTATTCTCTCTACCTTCATTATGATAATAAATGTATAATAATACATTTAAACATAAAATATATATTTATATAAAATCGTACATAATTGTACAGTGTACACATATTATTAATATATTATACACATATGGGCATAACTCAACATAAGGGATAAGCACTCATTCGTTTACGAGGGAATATAACGGTTTTGTTTTGCTCCCCGACGATATTGTTCTACGACACGTAATCTGCCGCACACACTACAAAATATAATAGTAACTATATTATATTATATAGGCATATAGTCATATACTTGCAGTAATTATTTTATCGTGAATCAATAGGAATATCTCAGGATATGTATGGAGTTTTTAATAATTTGAAGGATAAATAATATTGATAACCATAAAGAAAAGTGTAAAAAAGTACTTACGTTAAAAAAAACTGTAATAATTCTTTTACATTTTCCCTATATTATATTGCCTGGTTTGCGATAAATAAATCGTCGTGTGTACCTACACATTGTACATAATACCTGTATGTATATATTTACATGCATTATATTGCATATCTTATAATATATAATGGCAGATCGCGTAGCTCGTGCCCTGTGTTCTGCAGCAGTGTCCAGCGCCACCCCCTGCCTCGCCGTCAAAGTGCACTTCATTTATATATGTATGTAGTTTGTATGTACCTATGTGTATGCATGTATGTACCCATGTGTATATGTATCTATGTGTACCTATGTATGTAATGTGTATATGTATATGGAGTGCGCCAGTCTGTTCGTATACGCGTGTACAATAATAATAATAATAGTAATAATAATATTGTTATCTCTGCTCTGCAACCGCGACCGTTGGACGACGACACAGACTCTTCGCCGTCGGTACAACGACCCCGATATGCTGCTGGGCTGCTGTATAACCGGTGCGGTGGTCGTATACGACTCATCTTATGCATCTCAACACGACGAGTGTATATAATAATAGTCGTCGTCGGTATTGTGTAAATAAATATAATGTATTAAGTTTAAACTATGTGCACGCGCAACCGAAGAGTATACAAACCATTATAGGGACTAGGGAGTGTTTTGGAGTGTCATAACGTCACGTGCGACTGGGTTGATTTTTATGTTTGTGGTACGGGAAGGAGTGGGGAACTT
The DNA here is from genome assembly GCA_949089665.1 of Macrosiphum euphorbiae. Lineage (NCBI taxonomy): Eukaryota > Metazoa > Arthropoda > Insecta > Hemiptera > Aphididae > Macrosiphum > Macrosiphum euphorbiae. The sequence goes on along the minus strand of CARXXK010000001.1, from coordinate 43,275,528 downwards.
TGGACTTTAGGCCCAGTCATGGCGATGGTTTGGTTTCTGTAGTATGTGAAATCGATTCACTGAAGCACATTACGAAAAACTATAGAGCATTGGTAATAGTAAATTAGTAAACCTGCTACTTATAATGGTAATATAGACCAGTGTTTCTCAACCTGGGGGTCGCCAACTTATTATTTAGGGTCGCAATCGAATTATTTAAATCGTACAAGTATGTGAAAAATATATATGTAGGGGTCGCTAAAAAATTTTAATTTAAAAAGAGGGGTCGCCACAGTAAAAATGTTGAGAAACACTGATATAGACTATAGTATGTTATGTAATAGATTTTCTTAAATATAAGTAAAATTACGATATTGCTTTTTTCATCGTTCATCCATCAGTATTTATCCCAGTAAAAATATAAAATAACATAACATGGTGATTTGAGGTTTCTAAATGGATTTCCGTAATGTTAAAATACGTAAAGGTATTCTAAGCAATATTTTTATGTAAATCATACCTATTAAATTTATTTATATCAAATTTTGAACGAATTTATACAATACAATATGCTGAGGGAATACAGAATAAGTAGACCACTCACCAATGCAACGGACGATCGTAAACTCTCCCAGGTCAGTATACTACCAGACGGATACATGTAAGCTATACCGAGTTCGTTTATAAACAATAATTTTACATTTAAATATTTGTTTCGTCATATTTTAATGTTTATAATAATATGAACGTACAAGTTTTTGAATTTTATATACATAAGAATTTAATTTTTTAAAAGTAAATTATTTGAATTGTATAGTAAATAATAAAAATAATAATAATTTAAATCAATTTCAAATTAAATTAACACAAAAAAATGACTAGAAAATTATTCTGCTAGGACTGTGAAATTAAAATTTGCGGTTGAAACACTTAAAACATTAATAATTTAAGTATTTCAACGTATACAAAAAAATCAGAGAAAATATTAGTATCGTGCTTAATATTGTATTTTTAGTTTTTTTTGTGTGTGTGATTTCATTTAGTGTTCTTCATAACTATCTATTATTGTAGTATTATACGTCTCATTTGACACAAAACGTATGCAGGAGTAAAAATTAGGTATATTATTATGTACCTTATTTCGGGACTATAATATGTTTCATAATTCATTGTGCAACAGTTTTAAACTAATACGACGATCCATCGAAAATAATAATTGACGTGTCTTCAAATATATAGCTGGTAGGAAGTCACTGCAAGTTTAATAACAAAAAATGTTACTAATATACAGGTTATTATAATATATTTACATTTATTGTTATAAGAATAGCCAAATATTCTACATAAATAGATGAATTGTAATAATTTCATAAATGTATTATATTTTTAATTGATGCGCATGCGAATTAGGTGAATTAGAAATTTTTTCGAATTTGTGATAGTCTGAGTATAATATTAGCTGTATAATAATATGTACTTATTAAGTATGCTGCGTCGCGTCGTTAAGAACGCTAAAGGGCTTGGATTAATGCATTCTTTGCTACATACATTATTATTATATGCTCGACTGATTTAACCAGGGTTCATTTATCTCCAGACGTTTAAAATTGCATTCGGTATGAGTAATTTAATAAAAAAAGAAAGAGCATAATATATCATAATATTAATCCATATACTGCAGTTAACCATTGCAGGTAGGTAGTTTTTAGGTATATAATATTTTGTATACTATTATTTTCATATAAATTATTCCTGATTTAATTGAATTAGTGCACATTCATATTTTCATATTTATTATATTATATTTTTGTGTTTTTCATAATATTTGAGAAATACAAATCCGAGACAGACAATGTTGTTATTGTACATAAGTATATATCTACCTACCTAGATACAATTCCTCCGAGTCCTGCAATAATCGGTATACCCGAGGCGCTGTCGATCGAGTTCAAGGAGTGCCTCCTATATATATAATATTACCATGCCTAAACTATGCTATACGTATTAGATATAACCATATAGATATAATATGTGTACAGATATTTTATTTTTAGATAATTATCATTTTTATATCAAACGACTCTCGGACGGACAGCCATCACGAAGGCAATATTGAATATACTATACAAGTATCACGAATAGTTTAACGTATCAAATTGTTGAAATCGATTTTTCCGCGACTATATTTTAATAACGTATAATATTATACACGCATTAACAGCTTAACACGCGTTATACATAATGTATAATATATGCACATATAGCCGAAAGGAAAATGTTTTCTATGCATACGAGTATAGGTATCTAATAATTAATATAATCTTCACGCAAAGAATAGTATAATATCGATAGTTATTATTATACTGCTATACACGCATAATATAAAATATCAAGTTTTTAATGCCAACAACAACAATTTATTCATTCTATATTTCTATACAACTATAGGTTCCTACCTATAAATTGGATTTCGTATATTTTGTAAAAATCAACATTTTTAGAAGTTGAGATAAACATTTTTGTATATTATTTATTATATTTATTTATATAGGTAATATTAATTATTATGTATAAGGTATTATTAAGTACATACAACACACATTTATACATATAATAATATACTTATATATATTATATCCATACTTGCATAGATATAGTAAACCTCGATTTTACGGACACTTGCATAAGTATAATAATTTAATCATATGCAGAGGTGTTTGTTATTGGGGTAGTTAAATATATTTTATGTGACTACTTTCAATTTCCCTGCACTTCAGCGCTACAAAGAAATTTCACTGTACATTTTACAATTCAACAGAACCTATACAATACCTACAATATGGATCAACATGAGTTTTGTATTTTCTATGGAAATCAATAAAATATATTATGATCTACCTATACATAAACATTACATGACTATATATAATAATATATTATGTCTGTTTGCCACTACGGTTTTATAAGGACAATCGTTTAAACATAACTCAGAAAAGTCGTTAAAAATGAATTTTGACTTTCCAATACACTCACCAGTGTTAATATAATATAATAATATATAGGTACAATATTATTGATGACTCCATAAAATATTTATAATGGTTATTTACCTTTTCCATACGTTTAAGTTAAAAATCATTGGTATAGATCGTTGAACAGTGAACACTGTTTATGTCTGTATTATTATTGGAAAATGTCAACAGAGCACACCTGTTCGGTGTTGAATTAAACATTTAAATGCTGTTTTAAGGTGAAATCCTATTGTCGGGACCACCCCGCTGTGGGTTGTGTATGAATGTGATAAAAGTGAACACATTCACATTGCACACGCATCACATAAGTGAGAGGAAATCACAAGAGGGTGTGAAATACTGAACAAACACATAATGTTTATGGTACGTGCCGTACCCGAAGTATTGAATATAGGTTTTTTTCTCACCAACACTAATAAAGTAATAAATAGACTATTAAACCAGCAAAATAAAATAAATGAACATATTGTGACTGTTGAACTTTTTTAAAACAAAAATGAGTTTGTAGGTATCAACTATTTTCTTTATTGCTTCTTTTTGGTTTAGGAACGTGTAAATAAAATCCCAAGACGTAATCCCTCTTTAAATTTACCATAAAACTGCATTTAAACGAACTAACTAATTTATAAATTCTAATTATATAACTCACAACATGTTAATGCACATCTGTAACATTTATGTGTATACATACATTATATAGTATATCGCATGAGTTAAAATATCTCGTTTTAAATTTGTGAAATTTGAAAGGGTTTTACTTTATGTCTTTATATTGTGAACATATCCAATTACCTACTATAATAATTCGTACCTATCTACCTAGAAAAAAAAATGATTTTCATCGGTCAACATTGTTGTTCACACGTCAAACACGAATAAACAAATAATAATTATTTTGTATAAGTAATGTAATTTGATAACATAATATGTTATTTAATACAGATTTTTTTTTTTAAACAGGTATTTTCTATAGTAGGGCTGACAATATTTTACTAATACTTATATTATTAATGTTTAATAATAGTTACCAAAAATATTATTTAAACAAGAGGATAATAACTTTATTAAAATGTTAATAAATATCTACTTAATAAATAATGTAGAATAAACATGTTTTACATTTTCTGTATAACTTATAATTTATTGATATTAATGTAAAATTTAGTATAAGTGTTCTTGTGCAATATAATGTGGTTGTGACAACCATTGCATCATGTAAGTTAGTACTTAGTGGCTAGTGCTACAAAATGTATAGGTAATGAATATATTTTTTTTAAACAAATCTTGCTTGGTGCAACACTGAAAAAAATTATATTTATATTTATTCGTGTATATTTTTGTACTAATGTTTTATTTACAAGACAATGAATATATATGATATCTACAAAAATAGGGAAATATAAGGATACGGATGCGGATTAAGGGCCACGGAGGACTATGTACATCACCACCGTCAAATAACATATCAAAGATCCGTTCTCGTTTATATCTATAAATTACATTAATTTATAAAAATATTTAACGCTTTACTGATTTAGTATTGTATAGCTTATAGTTTCAAACAGTGGGTAGGTTCATACTATATAATATAGTGTATAGTTACTACCTACCATATACTATAGCACATGTATATGGTTTTAATCTATATAATATGGTATTTAATTTATATTTAAATGACTTATATGTGTGTCTATTTGGTCTCAAGCCCACCTCAAAAATACCCGAAAGTAAGTGATATGTTTAACGGGTCTAGTTTGTAGGAGGACTATAATATTATAATGGATTTAGTGGGTCTATTTTTTTTTCAATCATTGTAACTATATAATTAATTAAAATAAAAAACAAAACACTCGTCGATTGATAGAGACTCAACACGGCCGTGTTATAATCAGTTATTCGAGTATATAAAGGTATCTACAGAGGCAATAATAATATATAAGACGACGAGGCATGACCAAGTGTAATTTTCCCGTAGACAGTCGGTCGTCGGGATTGTCGCTGAACCCGCATAGACTCGGAGGGGGAAAATGAAAAAAAAAAAAAAGAAAACCGCACTAATTAGTTATACCCTTATAACATATAGGTATAGCCTGCACTCTCTCCGGGTCGTCCGTGATCTGTAAGCGGACATTGTCTTTGGAACGTGTTCGTTTCTGGCGGACGAGGCGAGAATATCTAATGACGCGACGACGACGAGTGACGACGACCATATAGCTGCGCCAGTGCAGTAAGACGACCACATAAATTATATATTATACACACGCTCCAGTAAAATATAATATTGTACAGGTATATAATATATTATATAGGTACGTTTTATGCTGCACCAGTGTTTTGTATTCTTACATTATTTTATTATATGTACGCGTTTATATTATAATGTTATTCCGTCGAAACCCGCGGGAATAAAAATTATCATATACGTATATGATATAATATTATGTACATATTATAATAGGTATAGGTATAGGTAGTTGTATAGGTATAACATAACATAAATGTATAATGTGTATATTGTGGTGAATACATGTATACAAAATGCGAGCAACCAGTTCGAACGCGTGCCATATAATATATTATAATACACCGCACAAACATTACGATTATTATAATATTTTTATATAGAATATTATAGTCCCTCCTCGTCGGCCGGCCGATCATCCAATCGCACGAGAACAACAATAACAATAGCCGATAATCGCAATAATAATAATAATAATAATAATAATAAAAAACAAAACCACCGACCGTCGACGTTTGCGCAGCACTGCTGCAAAACCTATACGTGCTCTATTATATACATAATTTATAATATGTTTTATCGTATATAGGTATCGTCTATATACATATAATAATATGTGTGCACGCGTGTGTAAAATAATACATTCGTTTGGTTTCTTTAACGCTGCCGCGAATCGCAATTTTTTTTCATTTCGACATTATATTATATAGTGACACCGTCAATGCGCGCATCGTCCGTATTGTACCTACCTATATAATACAAATATGGTACAATAATTATCATCAAAGTCGCGACACTTGAGCGCGTCTGCGGTTCAGCGCAATTTGTATATGTACATACTTGGAAATTTCTGCAACACTAATCTGGTCATACTTGCGTTTATGTTTTTTTTTTTTTTTTTTTGTCATCGATATAATATATAATATTATACATTTAGTAATACGAGTTTGTATCCGAGGTATGGCGAGAGTATTTTTAATTGTTCGAGATTACATGTATATACATCTCCTACCTATTTTGGGTATACCTACTTATTGTTATACTTGCTGGCACATTATTATAAGCATACATTTTATGTAGGCAAGTACCTACGATGAAAAAATAAGTTATAATACAAGTATACATACTGTATACCCGTACGGCCGTACTACACGTACCTATATGTAATATGGCTGAGAAACAGCTGAGAAATCGAAGCCGCGTCGTTGATGTTATATATTATGTTTTATTGTTTTGTCAAACATTCGACTGTTACCACTTACCGTGTATGGTAATGGTCAAATGTCTACGTCTGCGTATTCGCCATATAATGTCGCATCCGCGCCTTATGCGTATATATTGCGTACCTTGTACCAATGCCTATAAATTATTATTATTATTATTATTACGTCATGTGTCCGTGTGAGTGTGTATAGTGTTTGTACGAGTTACCAGTTACCAAATACCAATATTCGTACATAGGTATAGTGGTGGTATAAAGGTCACATATTTTCGTTATGGTAATTACATAATATTATTATGTGACGATCAAAGATTGATTTTATTTAACATCATTGTATTGGTTACTTTAATATTGTGTTATCCGTTTAGACTTCAGCAGCAGCGTGCAGTGCGCATTATTATCGAATATGTGCAGATTCTTCGGCTCCTCGCTATTGATGTGTTTCCAAAATGTCATAGGTAATGCGGTTTAGGGCACAAACAGACACTTTAGTTTTTATAAAACATTGCATGTCTGCATGACTGCATGTGACAAAATGTTTATGAAAATCTTAAGATTCAGCATAACTATGATTTATTGATTTGACATATTATTTTAAATCGTGTACATTATACGCAATAATATTATTATGTACAGATATTGAGATATGACAGGCACATGTGACATAAACATAAACCTATAGCTACCTATTTAGTGAATATTTTATGCTTTATAGTTACTACCGTAGGCTACCACACGATATCATGAGTTATGTTTCTGAGTTATTCATATTAGACATTAATTTAGTAACGTAATAAAGATTTGATTTAGATGAATCTATTACAAACATCACTGTGTTCATTTTACAAAATAGTACAATTAATTAATTATTTCACTTGTTATTCAGTATAGGTAACATTGTAACTGCTCAGTAATATTAACTATAAGCAGGGGCGGACTGGCTCCTTCAGAGCGGCCCGGGAATTTTTTTTCAAGCGGCCCATCACCCATAAACCATTGTCTAAGGTCTTTTTTTGTAACATCGATGGCGTTGCCGCCTGCCGGAACTACTTAAGCATTATATTGACAAATTGTCTAAGGCCTAATCTAATACACTATTGCAGCACTTACGTTTGAAATACCAGACATTTTCTCAGTTGAATATTTAAATTATAATTAATACTAACAGAAGATAAATAAAACATTTTAGAAATTTGATGGACATCAATACCCTATTACCCTATTTGCTATCAATAGGTATATTTCTTTTATATTATTAATCGGTAATCGTCAACCAGTACAAAAGTATTTTTCCTTCTGTGGCGTACAAACACTAAAAAGCTACATAGGTATCATGATTCTTTTTACTTTTTATAGTGTTAAATAAAACCATATTGAACATTTACTATTTATAATGTTTAGTTATCCATAATTTTAAATAAAACACTTAAGAGTAAAAAATATTTGAAATTTTCTATATAAACTTTAAAGTTTTTCTCTTTTTTTTACTGAAGAACCTCAATATATAATATAACTCAATAGTAATTTATCATGTAAATAAAATTATATTTTATATTATAGTTATAATATATAATACATAAATTATAATTGAATAACATAAATAACAAAAGGTAGAGTTAAATTATTATTTGTTAATAATAATCTAAAAATATTACGTTTGGATGCAGAGCCTTGGTTTTTATCAGCATTTTTATTCAAATACTATAGAAAAATATAAAATATGTGGTCTTAGGGAACCGTAACAATATGAATTAAGAATAATTCAATTTAAAAACGACAAAACAACAACACACGGTGGGATTCAAAATTCAAATAGCTAATAGGGGATAGCCGGATAGGCCTCTAAAACTAATAATTCTATTATATTTTAAACCATTTAACCAATTTTTAATAATAATTGAATATAGATTAAAATGTATAGGCCTTATAACAATAACTTTACTTTTTTTACAATAAATTATAATAATATATTATTTAAAAATTGATTTGACTTACCTTTAAAAAGCTGAGGTTATGATCGTAAACATTGCTTCGAAAGTAATCTTTCCACTTGACAATACAAAATACAAATGAACTAATAAGTAATATTTATATTTTATATAATATCACAGACGACAGTGTTGTTAGTCCCGGACGAAAACAGTATATTTTTAAATTATATAACAACTAACAACAATAATACATCGAATTAATAATATATCGTTATCGTATATTATAATTTATAAACAACACGGGGACGGCGGCCGGCAGGCGGCAGCGTTATTTCTATTTATATAAATACCTTATGTTTCGTATGTTTCTTAGAAAAGCAAAATTATATTAAGGTACGATTATTATCGTATTAACGTATTATTTATGTTATATTCTATAGATTTTAAATTTACCAAAAACTGATAAACTCTTATTATAATCTAAAAATTGTAATAAGTTACTTGTACAACCAAATTGTCCGGCCCCATAATTCGATTATTCGACCGGCCCATCGGGAAATTTCCCGATCTCCCGATCTGCCAGTCCGCCCCTGACTATAAGTAATATTGGAGTATTGGCATTCTGCAGGCATCTTAAATAATAATAAGAGTTGCTGAAAAAAAAATTCCCAGTAAAATTTTAATATACTTTCTTAATGATAATTAATAATTTTAATAATAAAATGAAATACATAATAAGGTAAAATCATAGATAATACCTACCTATATAATATTATATATTATCTATGGGTGAAATATATAGATTCTTAGGTAAAATGGTACTATTTTATCATTTTATATAAGAATATAAGGAAGGAGTGTGTTCCTATATAGATAATAGATACACGATTTGGGATAATAAACATGTTCCGATATTTTTGTGTAATCATAATTTATTGCAATAAATCGTCTATCAAATTTTCATTGTTTTGTGTAGATATTAGACTAAAATTTCCTACATTTTTCCACCTAATAAATAGCAGACTCCAGCGGCCTTGATATTTTTGTAGGTACGAGAATTTTTGGAAACAATTTTATCATTATTATAATTCAATAGGTCGGACTTTTATAGCGGTAATACCGTTAATGACTTAATTTTGATTTTTGAATGGTTTCTGTTTATAATTTATATTATAGCCTATATAGGTATACCTACCTACCTTAATAATAATAACATTTATTTTTATTATTTATTCAAGTTAAAACTTCAGCAAAAAGACCATTAGTTACATTATTGTTATTATTATTTTAAAAAACGTCGATAAGTCTTTATTAGTCACACTTGCAATCTTTGCTATATTCGATGAATAATGCGATAGGTAGGTACTCCATATTATGCCTCCTTTATTAATTATTCGTCCCTGTCGTTAGTATTAAACCTTTTGCGTCGGAGATAGGTAGGTACGCGTAAGTATATTATAATTATTTTTCATTATTTTAACTTTTATCTGACTTTGTTGCTATACATATCACTATTACTACCTATATTATTATCATTATTATAAATTAAATTCTACTTGCCCGTCACATTATAGCCTATAGTGCATCAAAAATATATTGTCGTTAATTAGTTTATGTATTTGTTTTATTGCAGGGTATGAAACCGATTTTGAATAGCGGTTAAACTATTAAAAACCGAAATCGATATGGAAACTGAAATTGTAATCGGTAAAAATAAATACCGATATTCAAAACCGAAATCAAAATCGGAAAAAATAAATACCAATATCTGTAACCGAAAAAGATGTTTTAGGTTTCAAGCCTTGTTCTATTGTTTGCTCTATTGAGTATTAGTAAGTTTTTTTTTTATATCATAAATGTAATTCAAGTCCAAAAAAGTTTTGTTATTGTTTTTATACTGCTACATTCTAATGCCGGGTACCCGGGTTGCATAAAAAGTTGATTACTTTAATGGTTTATTAAAATTGAATGGACCAAATACCAATCATGGACCACTAAAATATGTTTAGGGGACCATTACAGCATAAGTTAGTTAAATGTTTAGTGATTGTTTATGCAATCTGGCATAAGCATAAGTACTATTTTCAAATTTGATTAATTTTTTTTTAAACTACCATAGTAATATAATATATTTATTATTTATATATACCTATACTTATTGGATACACACTTCAATTATTAAAATAAACGAGCATCAACAAGCGCTAGTTTCGAATGACTATATTAAATAAATTTAAATAAATTGTTGTTGTTTTGACTTTATGAGTCTATGACTTATAGTTTATAATATTTTTAAATAATAATTATTGTCAAATACCACAGCTATTCATACCTCTTATATTTTCAGTATAATTTAAATACCTAAATACTGTATACTATAAGTTTGTAGCTATAAGTATTTAACAATTTTAACATTTCAGCCCATATACGTATAATAATTTCTCTATTATTACTTCTATAGCTATTAGCTTTTTCATTAAGGGGATTCCACCCGGCTGTGATTTCTACCTAAATATACCTATATTTTGCCAACTGTACTGATTGTTCTAATTATCGGAAACAAATTCCGAAAACGTATTTGAATTCGTCATGAAGTTTACTTGAAAACGACTTTTCAACTTTTTTGAAATTGATCGCTTAAACCCATCAAATTTTAATCCAAAATTTTGAATTTTTAGAATTTTAAAATAATAGTAATATTAAACTAAAAAAATCAATTTAAAAATGTAAGAAAGTCGTTTTCAAGTAAACTTCATGACGAATTCAAATATGTTTTCAGAATTTGTTTCCGATCACTAGAAAAATCTGTACAATTGGCAAAAGATTGATACTTTTAGAAAAAAAAAAATAGTATATATTGTTCGTCAAGCACGCGACGGTGCGTTTTTGACATGTGACTGCGCGTGCGAAAGTGTCCATTTCCATGAACCTGTACGCCACGTCGCCACCGCCCGCCCGAGTAAACCAAATATAATAATAGTTCCAGCACGATGACGTCACGCCTGCGATAAATATGAAAATATCCATAAACTTATAAATAACATATTATAATATTATGCAATTGATATTATTGGAGTATCCCTATTTCCTGCACACTGCACATAATATTATTTATTAATTATTAGCGTCTAGCACTCTAGCGGCTACGTATAATATCTGCTACGGTAATTATTGATAGTTGCATACTCTATTGGCTTCTAAATTATAATAAATTGTAATTCGTAAACGTTTTACGTTATTCTTCTTATGATGGAAAATGTTTTACAAATTAAAAAACGACGAAGGAAATATTTATCCAAAAAACACAAGGGAAATGTAGATAAACTAAAAAAATGGAGAGAAAATCTTAAAACTGACAGTGACACGGTAAGTCAAAATAATTTACACCATATATAGGTATACAATTTTATTATGTGCATGTGATTTTAATTTTGTACGTATTATTATAATATAGGGAGAAATAAATAATCTGTCGGCATCGGAGAACCATCCTAATACTATCGAAGATACTATTATAACAGAACCGGATAATGCACAAATGTACGTCAGTCTCTAATACATTATAATTATTGTTTTCTAGACATTATATGATTTATAGTATTTAAAATATATCACCTGTATAGGCAGACCTCCTGTACAATATTGAGGGGGCTCAAATAGAATAAATATAATAAATTAATAGGTACCTACTGAATAATAATAAAAAAAATCATCTATACAACATTTAGTAATCTGTAAAAAACTACGATATTGCTAATATACTGCTTATATATAGTATGATCGAGGTCCACTCGACACCTACTATACAGCATAAAGACTTTCTAGGTTTTTTTTATAACTCAAATGTGTATATTCTGAGCGGGGATAAGTCAGTATAAGACATTTTATATTATGTTTGTATATTTTTTAGATTTCGCTCCGCTCAGAATTTAAAATTGGTTTTATTACTTATTTATGATTCAAAATATAATAACTGATAAGTATTTAAATTGTTTGCCTGCAACGGATTGCGAACCTAACCAAACCATCGTTGTCCTATGCCAATAAAAAAATATCAAAGACACATAGACACATTTTTTTTTTGTTTCAAAAGCATTATTGCAGTTCATATTGTATTGAATATTGTATAATTTAGAAAAAACAGATTTTTTTCTGTATTTTTCTTATATTTATTTTATTAGTAATTTTGATCCCTAATAACGCCGTTATGGTTATTTAAGGGTTAATGATGATAGTATGGTACAAGACTTTTATCCATTATCGCCAGAAACTTCAACAAATATATTCGAACCAACATTTAGCCTAAGTACCATAGTCTCAGAAAACGGTTCGACTTCAAGGTAAGAAATTATATTATTAGGAATAAAAAAATATCAGACACATAGAAACGTTTTTTTTTTGTTTTAAAAGCATTATTGCGGTTCATATGGTATTGTACATGGTATAATTTAGAAACAATTTTTTTTTTTTTAACTTATTTTATTAGTAATTTTGATCCCTAATAGCGCCGTTATGGTTATTTAAGGGTTAATGATGATAGTATGATACAAGACTTTTATCCATTGTCACCAGAAACTTCAACAAATATATTCGAACCAACATTTACCCTAAGTACCGTGAAAGAAAACGATTCGACCTCAAGGTAAGAAATTTATTATACTATGCAAATAATGCAATGCACAATATTTTTGTTTTATCTCTGTCTGACCCACGCGCAACATAGCAAAGTTTACGTTCACAATAGGGAATGAATAAAATCGTAAGAATTTTTTAAATAAGAGTGAAATGTCCTCTTATACAATTTAAAGATAAGAATATCAGATATTATTATCTAGGGCATTTCATAGGATTTTTATTATATTTTAATTTTAAAGTGAGTTATGAGTATTTTATAAAATCAAAATATAATAAAAAGCTATGCTATGCCCTAGCTATAATAATAATTTTATCTTCAAATTTTTTAAGAGGTAATTTCACTCTAACTTTGGAAGTTATTATGATTATTTAAATTATAATTTATAATCATTATTGTGAACGTAAAATTTTGATATGTTGCGCTTGGGTCATAGAGAAAAAATAAATAGTGCAATGACATTGTCTTGAATAGCTTAACATTATTTAGTATACCTATACATATAAAAAACGTTAGCCTGTATTTGTATTATTAAATAAGTATTTTGAATTTAAAATTGTTTTTAGAGTTGAACATGATGTATTAAATGGCCGAAGAATAGTTGACATTAGTTATATTTTTAAATCAATTTCATCAGTATGTCATACACCATTTGATTGTTCATTTAAAAATTTAATTTTTTCTCATGAAATTCGTAAAGGATTTTTTTCTGAATTTCATTTTGATTGTTCTATGTGTCGTAAAAAAGAAATTATTTATTCTGAACCTCCAATTTTAAATGACAAATTAACGGTAAATGCTGCAGCTGTCACTGCCATGTTAAATACAGGGCAAGGGTATTCCCAATTGGATCAATTTTCAGCCATTTTAGATATGCCTTGTATGTCTAATAACACATATCAGAAAGAACATGAATTCGTGGCAAATAAAACACAATTAACTACATGGGAATCGATTGAAGAGGCTGGCAAAGAAGAAGCGCGATTAGCTATTGAAAATGGTGAAGTAAATAGTAATGGTATACCCTTGATAACTGTCGTCGCTGATGGCGCTTGGTCAAAAAGATCCTATAAACATAACTACAATGCATTATCTGGAGTTGTAAGATTTTATTTTTATCATTTTATAAAATATTTAAAAAGGCGGGCAAGACTACAATTTTAATATTTTAATATTTACTAATTTTCAGGCTTGCATTGTCGGTTATAGAACAAAAAAAGTATTATTTATTGGAGTACGGAACAAATACTGTTCGGTATGTATGAAAGCTAAGGCAATAAACAAAGATCCTCCAAATCATATTTGCTATAAAAACTGGAACAACACTAGCACTTCTATGGAGTCAGATATAATTGTAGAAGGTTTTCGACAAAGCATTCCTACACATAATATTATTTATCATAAACTCATAGGAGATGGAGACTCTAGTGTACTAAAAAAAATTATGTTGTCAAAACCGTATGGATTTGATACGGAAGTACAAAAAATTGAGTGTACTAACCATATTTTGAGAAACTATTTAAATCGCATAGTGGATATAGCATCAAAGAGAAAAAGTTCAAGCGGCGTTGTCGTCCCTGGTGAGCTACGAAAAATGTTAAAGGAACGACGTTTAAAACTGAGGTAATTTTTTTTAATCATTGAAAAAAAAATAGAATAATATTCTGCTTTTCCCAGTCTTGTATTTATTTACTAGTCTTGTCTTTATTTTGTATTCACAATACAAATTATATTACAGGTCCGGAATTACATACGCAATTAAATATAGATCGAAATTAGACGTCCCTTTAAATTACAAGATCACTTTATTAAGGGAGGATATAGAAAATGGGCCTTATCATGTTTTTGGTTCTCATGACAAGTGTGCTAAGTGGGTTTTTCGTAATGTGCTTATTTAAACATAAAAAAAGGTTATAGACAAACTTTATTATGATAATTAATGATTTTTTTTAGTTATTTTTGTGATGGACCTAAACCCGGGGAAAGAAATATAATTTCCGAAATGGAAAATTGTGGACTTTGGCAAGATATTTTGGGAGCAAGAAATTTAGTTGCACATCATTCTGATAGTCTTATTCATTTTGTAAACAACAACTGCGTGGAAAGTTATAATAGCGTTGTTGCTAAATTCATCGGTGGTAAAGGTGTTAATTATTCTTTTAGAGGCAAGTGTTAAAAATAATAATAGGTTTAAAAAAATATAAACGCAAATGTATACTTAATATTATTAGTTATTACTATATATTAAATATAGGCTCTTACCAAGCCCGTTGCGATACGGCTGTCAATGCGTTCAACCTCGGCCCTTCGTATATTAGCCATTTCCATAAGAAAGCTACTTTTCATAGTCCAGGATTGTTCACGAAAAATGTTGATAATGATTTGCCTTTTTTGGCTGCTAGTCCAGATGGTTTGATAAGTTATGATTCTATTGTTGAAATTAAATGTCCATCATCCATAAAAGATTATACGCCGGAAGAGGCCTTTCATGAAAAAAAATTAAAATGTATGACGTACAATGATGGAAATTTACAGCTGAAAACATCACATGCATACTTCTATCAAATTCAGGGACAACTACATATAACTAATAGGAAGTTTTGTTATTTTTGTATATGGACACCTAAAGGTAAAAATTATTATAAATGAAGCTTAAATGTATAAGTTACCTACAAGATAATGTATACAAATAGCCATTTGTTATATAAAATTATAATAATAACACCTATACCAATTAATAGGACTTATAGTAGAGAAAATTGAAAGGGATGACAAGTTCTGGATGGATATAGAACCAAAGTTGAAGAAGTTTTACATGGAATGCTTACTTCCGGAGATAATTGATTCTCGACTTGACCGAGGACTTCCACTTAGAACAGGCTTATAATATTATAATTAGATACCTATTATAATAATGTATAATACGTACAATAAATTAAGTAAAATAAAAAAGTTTTTGCAGTGATGAGTGTTTTTTTGACTCTCAAACAAATACAATTTAGGTAGTATACAGATTACAGGTAGGTAATAGGTAATTACATAAAAATATAAACGAAAAAAATTAAGTCTAAAAAGCGAATAAAATAATCATAAAAACTACTTTATTATTTGAAATAAACGCTTGTTATTATTGTATTATTAATAACTTACAAGTTACAATAGTTATATACTTATTTTACCTATCTTTATATTCAATTACAAAAATGCCCGAGATCAATATTCGTTGGGTAAAAAATAAAAATGTAAAATTACGTCAGGCAGCGAATGATTTACTATCTAGTATCTATAATAATTTATGTACATGTACTATGTATATTTATTATATTTTTATACAGGTAGTGGAATTACGGGACGCCGCGCCGTCATAATCGAAGATAAGAAATATCATAATGTTGCGGGCTGAAGTTGTCTTTGGGCGGGCGGGGGGCACTAACACTAATGATCGTTTACTACAAACACAAATACACGCCACGCACGCACGCACTATGGAAATAGCCTTAAAATTGCCTATACTCAGCTCCTTAAAAACGATCGGTATCGAATCCCCTTAACTTATAAAGATGTCAAGGGGCATTGTAAACACACGTTGGATTATGTTTCTATTATTATTCCGTTGAAGATTTATATGGTAATATTTAACAAGTTTTAAATTTTGATTAAAACTATACTATCGTTAGTAGCCACATACCACATACGTCTTAGAAGTAGGTACAAGATGTATATGTGTTAATATAATTTAATAATTTATTTAAATTGAATGTGTTTATTTTACGTAGTGAATGACAAGGCATTTAAATAAAGAAATATTAACATTATAGTGAATAGTATATAAATGTATACAGTCACCTCATATATGGACAACATGACATGACATGAGTTCAAACTTTAATCACTAACGATTATAATACTCTAAACTAATAGTTTTACATTCGATAAGAATTTCATATAATATTATAAACTATAATTTATAGAAATAAATGCATATAATAGTAATATAAATTATACAAAAAAAATGAACCTTATTACCTTAGTACCTTATTTAGATTCCAATAATAAAAATGACGAATATTGTATTGGTCTCACTTTCATAATAGATTATTATACGTAAACATTATAATAATAATAATGCAGGACTTGAAACCGATATTGGATACCGATTTTGAATACCTACCGGTTTAAACCGTTAAAAATCGAAACCGAAAACAAAATCGGAAAAAATCAATACCGGTAATCAAAATCGAAATCGAAATCGAAAAATATAAAAACCGGTATTCAAAACCAAAAACCAAATCAGAAAAAATAAATACCGATAACCAAAACCGAAATCAATATCGGAAAAATAAATACCAATAACCGAAACCGAAATCGGAAATAATATTTACGGTTTCAAGCCCTGAATAATCTATAAAGATAACCCATGACAGGTTATATATTATGGTACTTGTTTTTTTGTAGCATGAAGACAATTTGAGGTGGGCCAAGGATGAAAATTTTATTAGATCCAGGGTCCCACAATATTTTTTCCTTATTCTCCCAACATTCTAATTCCTGCCCTGCTTCTACATCTTACGACATCAGACAAAATTTGTCAGGCATTAACAAGATGCTCCGTATATGGACGCCATCAGCATCGATACCAACATGACAACATATTTAAAATATTAAATAATCCCTTACTATAGTTATTATTTATTTATGACGTATGAGTTATATTTTTAGTCCTATACCTATTTAAGAAATACCTCATCAACTATTATTTAATATTTTTATCCGACTAGGTTTTGGATATAGGAAAAACTATTGAAATGTGCAAATAAATATAAATATAAGATAATAATAGTAAATCAATTTACTTTTATTCGAATATAATATAAGAGCTTGATATTATAATGAATTCTACTGAGCATACTGCAGGCGGTTATGTTTTATTAAACACGATTTCTATTATAGTATACATGATAAAACAATTTGTTTTATTATTTTTAAAGAATGCAAACAACAATAAACCAAGTTTGAAAAATAATCAAGTCTTTTTTTCTTTATATTTTTTTATTATTTTTTTAACACTATTTTTCGTAAACATTATAATATTCACAAAGACCCCGCATTCATTAAAGTAATAAACTCATAACATTATCATGGAAATCGAATGTTAAAGTAATTAATAATGATATTTATATTCTGTTTAGACTTTTTTGAGTCTAAAAATTTGATGAGAATTAAAAATGTTAAATTTTCGATAATCTGTAAAAGATTAATCCTTTTGTAAAAGCCTCAAAATTATAGTTCGATTTTTTCTAAAATCATCTTTTTTTACTTATAATATGCAAAAGTTAATAATTTATCAAATTTTTTTTGAGTTCTTTCAACCTTGGCAGCCTATAATGAACCACAGTATTTTTTATTTTAGAGAATATTGTTTGACGTCTTTCAACTTCAAAAGTAACTACTTTATATTTAGAATATTTTACATAATATCTAAAATTCTCATTAGCTTCTCAATTATATTTAGTTAAGAATAATATAATATAATTAAGATATATTGTGTATTTGGGAAACAAATTTGAGTGTGTTGTGTGTATAAATCACGCTACCGACGTGTTCTGAGTAGGTATCAATATAATAAATAATAATTATGACATATTGAATAAATTATAATATGTATAAACGCCTATGGGCTACAAGTACATTAAGTTAAATAATTTTCGACTCAAATAATTCGCAAAAACAAGCATTTTAAAAATGTTTGAAATTTTTACACCAAAATTTAGAACTGCGCCTATTTTGTTTAGGTAGTAAATTTATATCGAAGTATATAACTTTATAAGTAATATATAAGAAATGAGTACTAATATTTTATTTTTATAAATAGTGCGTAATTGTATAGTATAAAATATATTATATTACCTAGGTGAAGCATTAATTCGGTATTTATAAGGTACATGAAAGGTATTTTTATTATTTTGTTTTATGTTTCATTTTATAAAATTAAAATTTACTATAATTCGTGCATTACTATTCAATTAAAATTCACCGCGGCGCAATTACGACGATCCATAAAAAACCTGGAATCGAAATTATCAATTATAATATTTGAGTTTTAAAAACAAATAAAAAACTTGAACATATTATATGATATAATGTACCTATATATTATGTGAATATATTTTTTATTTTATTTTACTGATGTTTACAACTATTTTGTTATAAATATGTAATGAAAATTGTATATGTATAAAAAAATTTAAATATCGAGCTAAAATAGGCCACTTTCACCTAACACATGTTTATTTCATCAGAAAGGAACCAGCACCAGTATGCGATACTTGTAATGTAATTCTAACAAACGAAATTCGATGTGGCCTGTAGAATATTACCCTCTATTAGTTAAAAAAAAAAAAAATTATCAAATTTGGTCGATTCTACAAAACAGAATTATTATTCCCATAGGACTTATTTTTGTGTACAAAATTACATTGACACTGGGTGCCTTAATCCCTCTTTTGTTTAAATATTAAGTTAATGTAAGCTAAAACCCTATGAAGTTCAGCCATTTACCAAATTCAATGATTAATGATGAGTAACTCGGAGTGACTCTATAAACACTAACCACTGCAGTCTATAATTTATAAACATTATTATATAATTCGATATGCCACTATTATTTTCTATTGAAGATTTCATTTTATTGTTTTATTGGTGGCTTATAAATTTATGCAAATTAAGAAGAAACAAAAAAAAATACGTCATCTACTGTGTGCGACTGTACAAAAGCATTACAGTGCAACATTGATAATTAAAGTGATAATAGTTTTATATAATTATTAATTATATGTTATGACTATATATTGTAATGAATGACTAATGATAATCATTTTATCAACCAGATTCCAGATGTTGATATTTCTTAGTTCTGCACATCGGGACAACAAGGTGATAAGTAGTTAAAAGTCGCCGAAAACATGAACAAAACCAGAACCCCTTTGGCCTTTGATGTTGACAATCTCCTCTGATCCGGATACGGTTAGTATACATCGTGTCACCATTATAATGTGTAGGTATATTATACCAGATTAGTTGGACCAGATTTTTTCGATTTGTTTTTATTCTTCGCAGTTTTGTGAAGACAAAGAAGAGTTTATTGTTAGGCTGCCCTGTGTAAACCTGTCATCAGACTCAGACGGCTGTCCAAAAAGTCATTATTCGGTAAAATTGTGGCAAGATGCACTTACAACTTCGTAGCCCATATTATCGTATTATATAAATTGTATTTACATGACGTCATGTACTGGCAATGTTTACAAAATATTTTTGTTCAATGGTTGTCCACTCATCGGAGTGTGCTGAAAACCGTCTTCTGCGCACAGCTGTCGATCTATATAATATATTTTACGATATTGTAATATTTAGTTGCACTCACACATATTATTATACATGTGAAATGTGGTTCAGCGTGTTCGTTGCCCTCGGCGGCAGCGACACAAGGCTCTATTGTTTTTATTATTTCCTCAACTCCGGCAGGGCGAGTTGACATATCATTCCACTTGTCCTTGGACATTACCGAACAATGGTCTCCTTACAATATAAAATATATAGACGAGGCACGTGCTTGCGCGCGCGTTGTATTGTGACTGCCCGGCGGCACATCCATCTGAACGGCGTTAAATACGATTACCGATCGTTATAATCATATATATATATACAGTGTCGGCCTGGCATATAAAAGGCCTCGGCCGCAATTTTTCTCTGGGGCCTCGATTTTTTTTCTTCATTTACTATATACGAACAAGATCGTTCCTAGAGTTATTGTATATCCCCCCCCCCCCGCTCAACCAGCCAAAGTGTTAATGAATTATTTTTTTGTAAACTAACTTATGATATATTATGTCAGAATTCAGTTTTTTTCTTATGAATACAAATAAAAAATGACTATAGTTGTATGATTAAAGTGAAACCTGGATAGGGAACATCACCGTTTGATGCTGACCGTTAAACGCCAATTATTAACGCTGACTTTTACCTCCCTCCCCCAACTCACCAAATAGTCGCTCGATTAAAATTTTTCCACTTTTACAATTCTCTACTAAAACCAAGTATTAACTTCTGACGTGCTTAATGATACACATGATTTTAATAAGTTACTAAACAAAATGTAATTCAAATTACGAAAAAGATATCATCCAAAATATAATAAAGAAGACGAACAATGAACAAAAGTTGACACAACATTATTTTTAAAGAAAGTAATAGCTAAATATAAAAAACTTAAATACTAAATGAGCAATTCATGTAACATTTTAGATGACTTAGGTAGTTAGATAGCTATAGTATCAATAATTTGAGTTTTCTGAATCTGAATTGATATCTTTTTCAATTGCAATAAGCATTAAATGTTGTTGACTTATTGTTGATCTGATTTTAGACTTCACAAGTTTCAGTTTAGAAAACACCCTTTCACAAGTCACTTGAGTAGAGGGTAAAATTAATACATATTTATAAACTGTAAATAAATTAATAATTATGAAATGAGTTTGAATGAAATGAAAGTTCTTTAATTACTTAACTTAATTGTTCTTACTTCTCATTTCGATATAGCGCTAATGATAATAATTGATTATACAATTTATCAAACCTATTGTACGGCCATACGGGGGCCCCACACATAGACGTTATTGACTTATTGTATTTGTACTCGTTACGATTTTCCCGACAATTTTATTGTACCTGTGGGCTGTGGGCTATAGCAAACCCTGTTGTACAAAAAATCTTATGTGCGTTCAAATCATCTCGTTTATCATTACATTTGTACTACACCTTATACGAGTAAACAGCACACAGCACACGTATACACCATGACAAAATATAGATTCTATTATATCGTACTAGATAGTAGATACGTGTTTGTAGTGATTGTACACTACACTCAAATTCTATAACTTATACACAGGGCCGGATTTAGGATGATGGGGGCCCTAGGGCTCTATATAACTTACTGCATAAGCTGAAAGGTAATTATCTCGTGGGGGCCTCTTATTAATTGAATCTTGTGGGGCCCCGGGCCCCGTGGGCTCTCTCTAAACCGGCCCCGTTTATACACTTCGTCAGTAGCTCAACTAGGCCAATTGTCACTTTCAATGAAGGGCTCTATTAAAGTTTTTTACGATTAATTTTGTGAATAAAAATTGGGGTGGTCATATTGATTGTAAAAATTGTTATCCAAATCTAATATGGAAAAACAATATTTTTAGTTAAGACTTCGGCTGGGGCCCCTGCAGCCTGTGGGCCCCAGTGATCGACACTCCCTCGTTCATCGTCGTACATTTAATTGTACCGTATATTTGACGCTTTGTTGACTACTCTACGTTGGGGTGGTGGTCCTGGCCACTAATTATAAACTAAAAAAAAAAAGCTCAGGGCCTCGGCCGCGTTCGCGGCCCCGCGGCCCTGGCCAGGCCGACACTGTATATATATATATATATATATAGGCAGGTCGAAGGTAGGTGTAGGTAGGTGTACGAGGTATCTATTTGGAGAGCACGATATATAATATATCGAGAGAGATATTGTAGAGAGCTGCTGTAGTATAATGATATATTGTGTTATTATATATAATATTATTACACAATGTGTATCGTAGCGCCCGTCACTCGATGGCGTGCAGGTTTCACCGAAGAAGCTCGACGGGAACGTGCCCCCTTCGAATTGTTTTGTAGACAGGTGATAGGATGCAGGGTAAAATGTTCGACCACGGTTATCAATTCACCTTGATTTTCATCGAAATTGTATTCACGTCACATATCGTAATATTGGCAGTACTCCAGTACACGGTACTAATAAAAAGCTACCATCTATATTTTATACCTACAGGCCAAGTTATATAATATAACATTATGTCGTATTATGAAAACTGAGGGAGCGCATGCAATCCAAATTTGTAGTGCAATTATCAAGTTGTGAATATTAATTCGGAGTACATATGATAATTTTGTAGCTTTTTACGAAACATTGGTGAGTAGTGTTAAGACACTAACGGCGTTATTTAATTCAAACAGCATTTTAATTAGTATGTTTTAGGATGTATAGTTATATATAGGTACCTATTGTATAGTATAGACGTATAGATGTATAGTATACAGAGTGTAAAAAGAAGACCTGACAAAAAACAAAAAATTATGCAAATTATATGGTTAAGAAATATGCTCAAGTCAAGAAATTCCTAAAAATAATATTTTGAAAAAAGTTATTAAGTTCTAAATAAATTTATTGGGAAAAATATTGATATTTAAAAAAATTATAAAAATAAGCTACTTGACTTGGATAAATCTTTTGGATCTTATAGTTAGATTTACAAATTGGTTATTTAATTTTTTTATATTATACGTGCAGTGCAAGTGACTATAAATGATAAATATAAAAAAAAATTTTAAATATCGTTTAGAACAAAAGTTATTTCATCTGTCAGGTCTACCAGTTACACGCCCTGTATACTATACACTATACTATAAGTAAGTATATGGTATAGTACCAATGTACCATGTCTGCTACTATTATACCTATACTGCAGGCTACTATATAGGCGTAGTACCTAAAATATATTATTATTTATAAATGTATACATAATATACCTATAGGTGATCGGTTACCATTTTCAATCATTTGTCAATAATCGATCACACTAACCATTATATTACAAATTACAAAATAAACAACGTTCAAAACGGTTTATACTTGATAGTCGTTGTAAATGCATCGCATGATAATTTTTGGTCCTACCATTGATTTAATGACACCGAACAACGACGATTACTGGTAAACGAGGCGTACGAAAATCTATTAAAACGCACCACTTTGACAGCAGTAACTTTCCCACACGTATTTGTGGGTTTTAAGAAACCACCAAAGATCTTCGAAATTGATTTTCGATATATACATACGAGTACATAATACATATATATATATATATATATATATATTATCGTATACGCTTGTATATTTGTTACGGTGTATACCTATATACCAAGAACACCTAAGTACCTAGCCAAAGGGTTTACAAGTCTAAAATCGTATACCAAATCGAACCTATACGTATCGAAATAAGATGCACGGATTATACCGTGAAAAGTTAGGTCGTCAACATTTAACGTCGAATGGAACAGTTTGCAACCCGACTATATTTTGTTATTAATTATTATTTTATACAATAATAATAATTATTATATTGACATTATCTACGACTACGAGATACCTTTCTTAGCGTGTGCGTTTATATATTATTATAATCTATATTTATTAATACATTCGTCCGTGATTTAGGTCAATTCGACTTATTATACATTGCACACGATACGAATTATGTGGTACCTACGTTAATACATTTCGGGATTATTAATCGTCCTATACTCCCGTACCTTTTTGTCATTATTATTATTATCAGTATACATTATAAATTATATAATAATATAATATATAAGTATACGTACCACACTCATCACATCGTTTATAATATAATATATAGGGTATATGTGTCCGGCGAAAAAAGAAAAGAAAAATCATCAATCAAAGCATTAGCCAATTGTTGCGTCTAAGTCAATTGAATATTATTATTATTATATTATAACTTCTTTGGCTAAATAACATAATCGTCACGAACTCTTCGGGGAGCATACACACACACACACACGACGTATATTATACGATACCTATATAATAATATAATGTATATAAATATGTGCGTGTGTGCAGTTGTGTGTTCTCATACATTAAACCGGCGGCGAACCTCCGAGTCCCGGACTTACACGCGGCTTTCAGAGTCGTTCATTTATCGAGTACAAATAAAACGTGACCGTGTCGCAGGCACGGAGATATCTTCGTATATATACCTTTATATACCTCTATATACGATATACCTTTACATACGAATATAATATTATGTAGACGCGACGATGTTATTATAAATACGAGTCGAGCGAATCGCATTCGGATATAGCTGATGTATATAGGTAGGTAGGTATAGGTATTATATACAATAATATACAATAAAGCGGGTGTTTTATAACATTATTAAATTCCGTTGTTGTAGCTGTTGTTGTTGTTGTCGAGCTATTATCGATCATTATTAATACGTCGATATAATATTTATTTCTAGCGAGCACGAAAAAATGTCGTGCCTACAATAAAATCGTGCACTAATATTATAATATTATGCGACCGAAACGTCAATAATATTGTGTTGACGTTTCAATTGTAATAACTATTATCTGTCAAGTATTATTATACTCGTAACAATATTAATAATAATACTATTTTAACACATTAAATGTATACGGTATACCTACGAATTGTTGTCCGGTGTACTCTTAAAAATCGCACAATTTAGTGTCGTATTATAATATAAGCGTAATTGTGTGCGAGTATCCACATATTTTGACGATTATGAATTATTTAATGAACTTTAATAGAATTTAAGAAGGAAAGTATCCGTTTACTCGTGTGCATACAATATAAATGTATTATTTAGTCATACTCATCCGTATAAATTTATAATATACAAATAAAGTATTTTTCTTACTCAAAAAGTGAAAGTTGTTACGTATTTTAAGCAGATTCGAATGTATTTACAATATGCCAAGTATAATAATATATAACAGTGTAATATAATATATTATGATTTGATAAAAAATATTTAAACAATTAATCTAAAATACACTTACTGATAATGCTACATAAATTATAACAATATCAGCCATGTGGTTATAATATGTTTTTCACATTGCCGATTTAAAAAAAAAGTTTTCAATTGCAAAACTGATAAAAAAAAACAGATCACCGGAAACTGTTATTATTACTCGTGGTTTACAATATGCGATGTGATTATAATTATTACGAAATCCGAATTTATCGTGTGAATGTGAATTTTTCTAAGAACATTATCAAAAATATGACAATTAACTATATACATTAAACCACAATCCATCAAACCATTAATTATCTGAATAGTAAATGGCCTATATTATATTATTATTATTCAACAATCGGTTTCATCAAAATGTACGACCGTATAATGCATCAGAACATATTATAAACTTTAATAATAAATGCGATTTATATTATAAACTCAAACGTCAAAAATCTAATACCTATATAGACACATCTCTTCTAGTACCAGGTTGTCCAGGTATACCTATCTATCGGTTTCGATTTGAAACTACGGCTACGTTATCCTTTTATGTCTTATATTATACATATATAGTTAACGATTTTTGTACCAAACTCACTTACATCACGTATGGCTTGTATACAAACCTTCCGGCACCATCCGGTCGGGTATCGGGTGAAACGCTACATAGGAACACTATTAAAACCGAAACGTAATAATATGACCGTTTAAACAAATTCCACCTTTAACCCGCTCGGTAGCATTTCGGGAATTAAACACGAATGATTACATTGTATATATGGATCAAATGGTATACATATATTATTATTATGCGTATATACCGATACCAGTATTGTTATTATTACTATTTTTATATATTTTTTTTTTCATGATATTTATAATGGCTATGCAATCGTGCCCCTGGCAGCAATGTTCCATTTCGATTGTAAATATAATATCTATACACGTAATGGAACAGATATACGTGTATAATATAATATAATGTACCACGTGTGTGTGTGTGTGTAATAATATTGAAACGAAAACAGAGGCAGGTGCCGTGGCAAACCAATGATGATAGGAATTATATAGCTATGTGTGTGCGGACAACAGTGAGCAACTATTTTCTTTTTAGAACGCACAGTTTACAGCAATCGGTACAAAACGCAGCCTCTCGCCGGGTCGAAAGATTTGTTTAATAATATCGGATTAGGGATATGTGTCTCGAGCCGGCAAGAGGCGGGTTGTTTAGCGTCTCTATTTTCGGTGAGTATTATACGTGTACAATATATATATATATATATATATTGTATTTTTTTTTCGCCCATACAACGCGCTACCACATTATATTATACGGGGGTGAAAAAAAATTAATATAATATGTGCCCGCATTACATCACGCACCCGTCAAAATGTCCACCCTTTGCCACTAGCTATAGACTATACTATATTATCATTATTATTATTATTGTATAGTGTATACACGTGATATCCATCGCGTCCCCTTAAAACCGTGTCGAAACTAATGGTTATAACTTATAATATAATGTACGCGATCTTCTGTATAAAAAAAAAAAAAAATAAGGGATTTAGGTATTCATTATAAAAACGTGTGCCTGTAAAATATGATCGCATGACCATAATGTATGTAAAATATGGCGTATTAAATCATATATATGTACTTGTACAAATAACCGTACCTTAGGCCCGCACCTACTTACGTATAAATATAAGTCTAATCGTTTTCGATTTTTATCAATAGCTCATGAATTTATTATTTCAAGAAAAAAAATATATATAATTTCACTCATACACATTATACCTAGGTATGACATATTGATGATATTTTGTGTCCTCGAATGAATAAAATAGTCACGTATCCGATGAAATAGACATTTGTAACAGTCACGTCCCCCGCAGCAACTGCACCAGCGTTATTATATTATGCGTTTCTTAACAGTAGGATCATTTTTTTTTTTTATCAAACACCTGACGACGAAGAAATCTATTGGAATCGAAATATTTGACGTATACCTATATAACATATTATTATATTATACACAAGTGATAAATGATAATAGTAAAACGGATTCATTTTTCATGTCTCCGACTTTATATATTCTATTGATTGGATCAAAAACGATATTTTTATCGAACTGTCGGGATTATTTTAATTTTTAACCCACGAAGATTAGAGATATATATAATTTTCATGGTTTAATCATACCTACCTATATTTAAATATAATATTCACAAAGAATTTATTTGTCAGTTTTCCAATGATACCTATTAAATACAATAGGTAGTTTATAAAAGTAAGTAGGTATTCAATTATCTTAAAATATTTTTTTAATAGGAAATCGTAATTTACAAGGCTTACCACAATATGTTTTGACAACGTTATATTTATGAATATAAAAATATATTAATAAATAAATCTATACATCCTGAGAAATAAAGTATCCCTGTACCAAATCGTTTCCGTGACACACATAATTTTAGGAACCATTGAACTATAATGCAAGCAAAACAGTTTAAAATATATAATATATATAGTTTCTACGTACCTACCTACAAGAAAGTTCATATTATAATAATAGATAAATAATTTACCGACAGCTGTTAAATATCTAGGTAATGAATATTGATAATAAAGCACTGATTAGAAAAATGAATTTGTTATTAACAACGTGTCAGTGTACCTTTAGGCTACGATAAAAAACATTTTTAAAAAATATATTATTTCACGCTGCTGCTGCAATAATGGATTATTATTATTTATTTCTGTTGGCCCGTGGAGCATGCGCTAAATAATGTATTTTACTAAACAACCAATATAAACATAATATTATATGCAAATAAGTAGTGAGCAGGTGATACTGAGATGGACACCGGCGAAAAATAATTGCGCGTACGATTTTTACCAGTTACGCCGCCGTGTAGGTAGGTAGTATACATTATAATTTATAATATATGAAAAAACTACTCTACCTACACATCAGTTTAGTAGATTTTACATGTAAACTGATTATTCGCCGAGTAAAATAATTAACCATGTATAAATAATGAGTGTAGAAGACTGCGTCGTATATTAGTATGTACCTATATCTACTAAATTGGCTTTCCAATATATTATGGCTATCTATTAATATTTAATATATTATTATATATTGTATTTATTTTGTCCGTGGCAAGTATATTCAAACTCCTCCTAAACGGCTTCGCCGATTTTCATGTCGTTTTTCGTGTGTGCTTGAGTGGGTCCTTGGATGGCTTTGATTCACAATCGGACCCGGTAGGCCCAACCCGGGGAGGTGCTCAAACAGGGATTTTGGGATTTACGATGGAAATTTTTGTTTTAAATGGTTGCTATTGGTCATAGGAGAAATAATTATTAAAAATAATTATTATTGGTTGCCATTGGTTATTTGGGGAAATTTCAGGCAGATCAGGTACAAGCATGTATCAAATAGATTTGTCATTTTAATAATCATTAAAGTGCACGGGATCACCACTAGTATTATAAGAAATATTATTTTAAATAAAAATCCGATTGAATAGTAATTTAATTGATATTTTTTTTTTATATTTGTCTACTGCCGGGCATCATATTATAATATTGTATATTAATATTATTACTATACAATATACATTTATTATTATTGTTAGGTACATTTTGAAATGAACATAATACACATACGTTAATATTATATTATATTATATTATTTACACGCGAATATTATAATTGGGTTAAAAACAAAAGTAGATTATCTTCATCGTTTATGAAAAAATATAATATACGGTGGACCTATACATATTATACTACCTAGTGGAGTATCCTTATAGTGGATTAGAAGGAATTGTGATTTTAACATACTTTACTATAGTATATTGTATAAACTCGAATGTGTTAAATCTAGTGTCTGGACTTTCTACATTATAGTATAATATTATACACTGCATCAGATACGTGTATCAGCTTTGTTCGATATTATGTACGGATATGTTAACCTTACGAAGTATGTATGAAACCATAAATCGCCGACTACTGCTGCAGCAGTCTTTTATCTTGACCGTCTTGTATAGTTGTATACAATACATATCATTATATTATACATTTATACGTAGGTACAGGCAATAAGCCAGAAGCCTACCTATAGCGTATATATTTTATATAGAGGGCAGTGGGCACGAACACATATAATGTGAATATGTGATGCTGTAAATCGTTAAATCGTTGAAAACATGTAGATCCACATATAATATACATCGACGATAAATGACTTGTGTTCATCGAGTATAGGTATAGTAAAAAGTAGTCCAGTACCTATACGCACTTATATAATAGTAAAATGTTGAGTAAACTATAGTCTATAACAATATGTATATTAGCTCATTAATTTAGCTGTCCAGGGTCCAGCCCGGCGTTGCTAGTGCCAAAGAGTGGGCCCGTTTAACTCACTTATAACCGAGCAGTGCCCATTTCGGAGACAATGTCGTTCGAATTATATTTGACCTGCCTGCTTTTCTGTAAATGTAAAGAAAGTGTAAAGCCGACAGCCATGTAATCGAGTGTCTAGCTATCAGTCATTAGTGGTGTAAGTGGATACTCAAACGGGACGTATGAGTAAACATTCGTACTTTACGAAGCCCATATTCAGACAGACTAGGTTTTATTCGATTTCAACCACTGTTTACCTATTGCAGAGGTTTGTTTTGGTAAAATTATACGATTAAAGACGAAAAACCACACACAGAAATTTCGAATTATCGAGGTGACCGAAATACATGTATTTTCTTCTAATTATAGCAGGGGCGTAGCGTGCATGTAAGCACTGTAAGCACTGCTTACACTTTAAATGAAAGAAAAATAAATTTGATCAATCACGAGTCACGACTAATAGGTACATAATAAATGATTTTTAAAATTTTAATTTTATTTATACAATATTTAAATTATAGCTGGTAGTGGTATTTGTTATTGTTTATTTGTGTCGTACGCTGTCTACTGATTACCAACTAATTTAAGAAAATCATCGATTGTAGGTCTATTTTTAATCCATTCTGTATTATGTTAACTGCATAATCATAATACGATGTACATACTACATACGTACAGTGTAACACATTCTGAAATTGCTTACGCGCAACTGTTGTTTTCGAATAGTCTATAATGCCATAGTGGGGGCCACGTATTTAACTAGCGTTTGTAAGCACATTTGATTTTGCTTACGCGAGAAACAAGGAGCGACCAGTACGTAGCCCGACGCGTTGTAGACTGTAGTCGTTTTTACGTACACTGTCACTGTCATTCGAATAATAGACTTTTGAAGTATTTATACTTCAATTTCTTTATTTTCTCGAATTTGATTTGTACAACTAGTATATTTTTAAAAATATTAAAAATTTTAAAAGGATAACATTTTTTTATACATAATTTATAATTAGATATTTAGGTATAGTACCTATATTCTAATCACTTTTGAAAAAAAAATTTCACTGCTTACATCTTTTTAATACCCACGCCACGCCACTGAATTATAGAGGTTTTCTCAGGGGACCAAGCGTTTAGTTAGATTTATGTATAGTTTTTCAAATTATCAAGGTTCGGGTGACGATTGTATAGTCATAGTGTATAAAATATATAACCACCAAGTCGAAATAGATTGAAAACACATTAGATTTTCGTCATGGAACTACGTATAATCTAAAAATGATAGGTATCCACTTAAATTTTCATCTGCAGATCTAGTCCTTATATTCGTAACCGTAATTGTACATATAGTCAAGTACCCATGGTCCACCTTACACGTTATATTAATTAATTATGAATACTAATAATATCTACTAGTATTTATAATCAATGGTTATATCTACATAATATGAAGCTAGCTGGTTAGTAATTATTATTTCCATACATTTCATTTTGGCTATAAAAAAAAAAAAATAGTTAATTTAAATTAATACCTACGTTTATACAATTACGGTTTCCACAAAGCAAAATACAAATATAATCATTAACGGCGAAGCAAGTTGCCTCATAATACTCCGAATTTGTTTTCGTTCGAGTTATACAGCAGACCATTATAATATATCCATAATACGTCATCACTAAAAAATAATTTTAAGTCTACGTCGTGGGGCAAGCTATATAATACTATATTACATAATATATTATTAGATATAGAATACAGACATAAAGCTACCTGTAGTTACCACCATATAGTGTACAAATACGAAATGGTGTTCGGAACTGGAATGTAACGTTGGTCGTCGTTGGATACTTGAACCTGAAAAATTCACCCACCGTTATACTTCTAACTTTATTATTATACATAATATTACTATATTGTAACTAACAAATAGATGTATACACTATACATACATGTATAATAGAATATATTGATTGTTATTATACACGACCCCCGGACCCGCGATTGTTCTTGGTGGCTTGCTGTGTTTCTGATGGAAAAATTCATACCCCAAGCCCAAAGGTGAACTCGACCCGAAACGATCCATTGTTTACCTATCGAGCAACCTGTCTTTATTCTATACAGTAATAATCATAATCATAATAATAATAACAACACGGCTGATGAATCTCAAAGCACTCCGGGGTTATTATTCCACGAGACATAATCTAAAATATATAATAATAATAATGGTAAAAAAAAACACATACAAGAATATACGACGATGGAAAATCGAAAACGTGTGTCATGGTATAAAAGCGCACGTGCGTCCATCTGACGTGACCGCGACACCTAAACGTAATCCTCGTCTTAAAATATTCTAAGTATTCACCGGGACACAACTCTTGTAGCATCTACATGAGTATCTATATTAATTTAGATTATCTTTTTTGTTTCTGGTTTTTTTTCGCCGTCTATTATAATATTAAGGTCTGTACCAATATTGAATATGTTTACCGAGACCAAACCACGCGTTTGGGGAAGGAAGGACGATAATGAAAACCGTACAATATCTCCTAATAATATTATCACAGGCGCCCGTGGCGTATTGTAGACACGAATATAATGTGATGAAGAAGGAAGGGTCGTCCGGTGAAATCCATGTGAAATTTGTAATTTTAAGACGTCATACTGACCTACGGATTTAACCGGGTTATTGCTGTGGACGTTACATAATCTAGGTATACTTCCTCACTCTTTATATGTACGATGGTTTAATACACATCCCTGGTAAATATTGGCCGATAGGCGAAGTAGTATTCCTGCAGGCAAACGTCGTGATATAACACTACTATATGGGCGTATGTCGCCGGAAAAGCGAGAAATAATAATAACAAGCAATAAAGGGCGGCCGAGAAAATCATATTAATTTACCACCATATTTATTATGCTGTTCCCGAGCGTGGATTCATATGGACTTCATTATGACACCCGAACGTAATAAAAAAATAATAATCGAAAATCGTGCGAGGTATACAAATAGATTGGTGTGGAGTGTGAGCACATGACTTACCCATACAATATTATATATAGGCATGTGAGGCTGGTGTAGGTTCGGTAAATTTCTTCGCCCTCGTGCCTGTTATTATAATATTATATATAATATTGTTGTATACATATTCATCGCGCGAGGACCGACAATGACACACGTATTATAGAGGAGGTATCATAACAATATTATGTAGCCGGTACCCATGATATTATATAATATAAAATATTATATGATGTTATATTTATTAGGTTTATCGTTTATCATCGTCGTTACAGATACCTTTCATAGTTTTATTATTCCTTGGCGCACGCCTTTTATTTACTTCGATGATTTTATAATACCTACCTATATACTATAAAAGCATATTAAGACTAATGCTAGTAAATAAAAAAAACGGGCGCATGTAAACTCCACTGATTGCGACCTTTTTAGACCTTTTTTCATGTAAACTCCACCGGTACGTTTTTTTTACCTGAAAAAAAATGTAAACTCCACTGGTATGTTTTTTTTTTTAAATTGTAATCCAAATCCAATCTGATTAACTAAGATTACATAATTTATGTGGGTGCAGTTTTATTATAATATATGAATTGTATTTAAATACAATGATTTAAAAAAAATCATATAAAAATCAAATAGAAAAAAATAGAAAAATCTATAATTATTAATAATAATTAACAATAATTTTTAAAAAAAATCATATAAAAATCAAATAGAAAAAAATAGAAAAATCTATAATTATTAACATTGCGTTATAGGTAATACGTTCCTACATAATTTATGTACAGATTTATTATTTATATATCGATGGCGTAGCGCACAAGTGTGATAAGTGACATTTTTTTGAAAAATGAGTTAAGTGCATAATCAATTTAATCATACAATTCTGCACATTATGCCCAAACGTTGTAAGTGAATAGTTCATTATTTACTCCGATAAATGTCGTACAGTTCGTTACATTTTTGAATTTGTTATAACATCTCAAACTTTAAAATCGTTCTCCTGAACAATTACGAAAATGTCACTTATCACACTTGTGAGCTACGCCATCGATATATTATATTTAGATACTTATATCTTTTTTTACACAATATTAAAGTAAATGATATAATAATAAATCTTCGTTAAGATGAAGTTTAAGATAAGTCAGTCGAAAGTTCAAAGTTGATGTGTATACACTATACATATAGTTTTAATCAGTGGATTTTACCAGGGCCGGACTGGAAGGGTTTTGGCCCACTATTTTCTGTAAACAACCGGCCCATTTTCCTACATTTATCGGCCCAACTTAAACTAACAACAATTTTTTTTTTCTCAATGGTATAGTAGTACAAGAATTATGATTTAGGAACTTTTTTATGTTGGTTAGAAAGAAAATGTAAAATATATCAATATACATATGGGTATAAATCAGTTACACTAAGTACCAGTATGACAAATTAATCAATTAAATCTTATAAATTATATATTTATGTAATTATGTGTACGATAATAATTTGGATAAAGTATGATAGGTAATTTGAATTTGTAATAATGTCCAAAACTCCAAAATATCTTCAAACTCTAAATCATTCAATATATCTTTTTCTACAGACATTAATAAAAAAGCATCAAAGCGGTCATCTAATGAAGCACGTAGACGATTTTTGATAATTTTTAATTTGCTAATTACTCGTTCACAATTAACCTGAGATACCGATAAGGTTAGTACATATTCCATGGTGGCATATAAATTAGAATAAGTAGGCAAATGTAAATTAACCAAATGAAGTAAATTAAAAACACTAATTACACAATTCTCTAAGGCATATATAGCTTTTACATCATGGATAGAACTAATAGTGTTCATATTCAGATCCTAAAAAAAAATTTTTTTCATATAAGAATTCTTAACAAAAATATTATAATACCAATAGGGTAAACTTGAATAAATACTATAGCAGTAACTATAGCAAATACTTCAAAAATTTGTATAATAATAATAGGGTAATATTTGGACAATAATATTTTTATACATTGAAAACGCAAGTGACCGAAAACAATGTTTATGTTTTTTGGTACTCGAGAACTTCCTTTAGAATATTTTTGTATTGTGAATAGTGTAATGTTGGGTAATTTTTATTTACAGTCTTTTAATTAGTTTTAAATGAAAATAATATAGCAAATTATAATAAATCTTCAATTATTATATCTTCAAAAAATAAAAATATATATATATATATAAATATTTTATGTATTGATTTACGTTACAAGACCTATTGCCCAAATTAAAAATCAAGTATAAAAAAAAAATAATATTGTTAGACCAGAAAAATAAAATAAATATCTTTCTTACAAATTCAAAAAAATTACGAATATAATAAAAATTGATCGCATTTCAAAGGTCATACCTTTGGTTAAAAACATTTTTATAGACCTCAGAACCTATGTTTCAATTCAGTAGGATACAGGGATGAAAAAAAATGTGAGTTTTCTAAATTTTAAAATAGTCAATTAAGACCGCCTAACGTTCACTATCAGACCACTGAGGGCTGTCATCTCATTGTTTATTTTTTAATATTTCCACCATGTTTTTGTGATAATACTTCCAACTGCCGAACACTCAGTAAATTTGCACTGATTCGTGTCATTGACATAAAACATTTTAATTACATATCTTAAATTGAACACAATACTAATATATTATGTGGTGCTACCTACTAAGTTCAACTAGTAAATGGTCTTTAAGTATAATAAGATTGATTTTAATATTTATGCATTTTATTTTGACATAACCGTAGATTGCGGCCTACTGTGCTGTAGAATAGTAGAACAGTGGCCCAGTCCGGCCCTGGATTTTACCATCGGTGGAGTTTACGTGTTTTCAGGTCAAAAATACGTATCGGTGGAGTTTACATTTTTTTTTCAGGTAAAAAAATGTATCGGTGGAATTTACATGTTATAAATACAATCCTAAAATCGACTACCTGTAAATCGGTGGAGTTTACAATCGCCTAAAAAAACAACCCACCCATAAAAACTCATTAATATGTATAGGTAAATTCGTAAATTAATGCGTACGTCATCTTTTGAGTTTTGACAATCGCGATACATCGGACCGAATACAATTACTGATCTGATAAGAATTATCTGAAAACACATTTATATTTTCTTTTTAATGTTTACTCGATAGTAAACAGCCCACGATATAACATTTTGAAAAATGCATATATCTTATTCTTCCCTTTAAATTAGATTTTTAAGATGTTAAAATTACAACAATTTTAGAAAGTGATTTCTGATCGTACGGAATTGAAAAAAAATCAAAATATTATGATGATCGATTTCAATAAGTAGTAAACATTGTGATGAATTCAAGTTTTCATATTAATTCTTATCGCATTACTAGCTCTAGGTATTGGTAAGATGGACAAAATGTTAGGCATATGATTTTGATTTTTAGTGTAAAATGTTACTCGTCAGGTGACATAATATGTGTGTGCGTATGGGACCTACCTATTTGTTTTATACTGAATCATAATATAACTTAATTTTAGGGGAGAGGGGGGGGTATGACTTTCCCTGAGCTTCCCTCTACAAAATAATTTTTTAAAAATCGAAATATAGTAGTAGAGTACTAAATATTAAATTAGGGGTAGGGAAGCCAAAGTACCCTATTCGTGCCAATGCACTACAGTAGTACAGTACTTAATAGTTAATACTTCAGTATCAACCTACAGCATACAGTGAAGCATACTATAATATTATTATGATTCGTTCGTTTAGCCATTTACACAATTCACACCCAAGCACTCACGTTGCCTATACTAAATTCTTTAAGGCTCCTGCAAACAAGTGGTTCTAAGGTGTTGTGTTTCGGAAATTCTTTCGTTCCCTGCTGTCAATGCAGCTAGTCTTTGTGTGTGTAGTAAATTTATCATTATTGTGTGTATACTCCTCACCAAAATATGTCATATTAAAGTCATAGTCATAGTATATTTAAGTCATTAGATCAAAATATTAAAATCCCATTCGTGGTCGTGAAATAGCTTTACGCCTGACAACTATTTATTAAGTACATCCTAAGGTCTGGCTTATAAAAAAAGACGTAAAGATGTTTGAATGCATAAACAAGATTACTTTATATCGGTCGGAACACTTTTTCGATTTTAGCAAGTTCTTAATGGGAAGAAAGTATAAACGTTTTGAATGTTTCATTGTTTTTTATTAAAACTATTAAAAATATTGAATACGCACATGCTCCAACCGATGCAAAGTAAACTTCTTCATCAAATCAAAAATCTTTATATTTTTTAAATCTAAACACTAGAATCACCATAGTTTTTGTCAAACACTAAGGTCGTTTTGATTAAAAATGCATAGGTACGTTTTGCAGGGGTCTTAACAACGTCGGTATAAATTTTACTTTGAATCAAAAGTTGCCTGTCCAATTACTCCTTGTATTTCCTCCGTTATCGGTATACAAATATGAAATATGTATAATAATATTATTTTTATCTCAGGTATTTATAATTTAATAAATCATGATATTATTACGTTGTTAAAATTTAATATTTTAGATAAGTTACTCATTTTTCTAAAGAAAGTAAACTCATAAACATGTACGTAAAAACCTAATAATTATTAGGTGAGTAAGTATAAGTACCCTTTATTACAGAACAGAGATAAATTAAAAAAATTCTGTTTTATTTTGATTGTAAAATAATTTAATATCATCAACATGATTCAAATGTGCAATGAATAATTTTTAACTAAGAAAATAATTCATTGTTATTTGTGTCATGTAACATGCGCGAGTATAGCATATTGATTTTCTATAACTATAAATAAATGATGAATACGGAACAATAAAATCATTAACTATAATTTATAAAATATTTATGAGTGTCGAGGTAACGATTTTCTATTTGGCTTTCAAATTGAACAATCTAAGTACGAGTACCTTACCTATAATATTTTGACATTTTACTTTTAGGTATGAATGTGTATGTCCGCAACTCACAAGAACGATTCAGAGTAGATATTTTGATAATAATTATCATTTATTTAATGAAAAAGGGACGACCGCCTACATCCACTCAAATATGTGACCAACTATTTAAAATTCTCATATCGGGCATATTATGAATTATGATTATTTATGTTGCATAATGTATGTGAGACCCTAAGTAGTAACTGTATAAGTATACAACCAAGCCCGGGTTAAGACTACTTGGGGTCCATATTTAGTAGGTAAACGGAAAAAAAGTACTTGTTTATAAAATCATATATAAAAAACATAATTGTAAATTTTTTTGGTTTGTTATCATTTTTATTTGTATGTTATACCGATAAAGTTGTTTTTATAAATTACATATAATATAAAATTGTTGTAAATAAAAATATAATCAGATTTCAGAATTAGTCAATTTTAATAACATTAAATTCTTTAGTTATGTTTTACATGCTTGATGCTTCGGTTTATGTAAGTGGTCTGTTGCTACCAATATAATAATATTTATTATATTAATTTATTAATTATAGAAACTCATAACGATTTAAATTCGATTTAATTTCGATTAAATTACGATTTAATTTCGTTGACTTGCATATTCTTGCTTCTCGAACGTGGAATGTGCACCAATGTACCTTACTGCCTATACATGGATTAGTAGAACCAACAACGTGTGTGAGCTGGGTAGAATAATACATTTAATCATTTGGTTGCGCATAAAAATAAAAATCCATCGAGGGAAATTATTGAAAAATATAAAACGAAGTGGGGGTTGATAAAGCTAAATTAACGTTGACCGAAATTGGACAGTTAATTTATAGATAGAAACATAGGTAGTTAATAATTTTGTTAATATCTCATAATTATAAATAAAAAAATAAGATAGTTTTATAAAGATCCTGAAATGTCACACATTTTTTTTGTATTATCGATATATTTTATTGTAAAAATTAAAAGCCACTCATGCCAGTATTAAATATTGTGGGAAATATATCATTAAAATATAATTTTTAACAATATTATAATACTGTAATAGGTAGGCGCCAACCTAACGTTTATAAGATAGTAAGATTTTAAGAATTGTACCTAACTTTTTAAACAAAATAAACTTTTTATACATAATAGGCTACCTAATATGGTAGTAACTTACTTTATCATATTATTCTTTTCAATAAAATAATACAATTTAAAAGCTTAAATACTTAATAGTTAATACCTACTACTTAGTCATTACATTTAGTAATATTTTAAATATGGACACAGAGTCAACATACACAAACCAGTATGTAAAAATCTAGTGTTTACTATTTAATATAAAGTATTATAGGTAATGCATAGTAACTATCCATCAAATATCTATTGTTACATAGGTATTATACTTACATTTAATATAATAGTTTATTGGATTCAAATATTTAATACACATTTCACTTGAGATAATATTTTTAATACACACAACTTATTGTTATGATTTTATTGGACAGTCAACAAAATGCTATTTTCACAATTAAATCACTGGACGTGAAAAACATAAATATGCTTTTTGCATTAATTATATTAATTTCAGTAGTATGTTAAAATTAAAAATACCCACACAGAATAATAAATAATGTATATATTTTATTTATTTTTAAATTTATACTTAATATACCTTCATAACCAACCAGATAAATCTACTAGTAATATAATCATTTTTTTATCTTTTTCCCTTTTTTTTTCAACCATTTTTGTCTTTTTGTTTCTAACATTTTCTTCCTTTTAGCTTTCTTTTTATCTTTGATTTGTTCAATTTTGTTTTTCATTTTAAATATTTTACTGTTTTGAACAGTTTGAGATGCTTGTTTTTTAATTGCCTTTTTTATTTCTTTTATTGAACTGAAATCCATGCCAGGTACATTTTCAGCCCCATCTTCTTCATTAGTTTTATCAATATCCTCTTCTTTATTGCTTTCTTTGTCATCTTCATAAATTACCTAAAATATATATATATATATATATTATGTAAAAAGATGTAAAATAAATAAATACAATTTAAACTAAATATTATTGTTACTTTTTTCAAACATAAATAATAAATGTGTACGATATGCTAAACATTAAAGAAAGGATCATTTTTCAAGTTACATATGGTTTTACAATGGTGGTAATTGTCGATATGCAACTTGGAAATCAATTTTTAGTCCATTTCTCCACTTACAGTTTGCTGTATAGTAAAGTATACTAAATTAGAACCAATATTAAACTTATATATTTCTACTTTAGTAAAATATTGTATTGTCGAAAAGCCTGATGAAGAAATTCTTCTGCTAATTATTCAAAATAAAATAAATCTAACTTGGGATAATAACAGTCAATAGTATATACTATTAATATTAAATAGACACATTCGCAAAGCTGTCTACCACTAGAATTTTTTTATTAATCCAGAAACAGGAGACTACAATCCAAATGTAGAAAGGCTATACAAATAACTGATGAATCTATAGAGCATAATATTATTATTTATTTTTAAAAATTGTTCACCTCAACTGTAGATTGACAAATAAAAAACAAATGGTGCAGATCCTACCACTAAACCGTAACTATTTTAAATGAGTATGTTAAAAGAAAAATTTTTTGTTACAAAGGGGGGTAAATATTTTTGACGACTTCTAAAATGTTATAGAATTAAATATTAAGGTGTGTTGTTAATGCTGTATACCTAGGTATATGTTTTAATTTTAAGTACCTAATGTATGTTCATATTTTTTGGACATGATATTATGACATTATGGCGTGGGCCAAAAATATATTTGTAGGTCACATACTGGACTATTATCAGTTATCACAATGATTTTAATATTATGTACATTGTACAATGTATACATGTTATATAATTAAGTTGCTGTCACAAATAATGATGTCTAACAATTTTAAAGTATAACAGATGTTCATACTACAAAAATAATTTAAGCACACAACATTTAGTTTGGGTTAGGGATAATATTATTTTTAATTGCGCACGAGAAAAAATATGCTTATATCAATTATGTGTTTATATAATATAAATAAAATAACTAATTAGGAGAACAACTGCAATGGTCAGCAATAATTTTTTTGACTGCAACTACTATCTATAGTCTGTTCATTTTAAGAAGCGATTCAGGCGGCCACTAGTAAAACCGGTTTTCAAGCGTAAATCAGGTCGCTTCTTATTTTGAACAGGGTATAGTAATATTATTATTTATTATAGTCTCAAAGCAGAATCTGAATATTCATATGAATTTGGCAAACTACAAATATCTGATTGGTTTAAATAGTTACTGTAGTTTATGTTAAACCCGATATCAAATTTGTAAAAAATCAATGTCACTGAAAATGTATCACAGATAGA
Source organism: Macrosiphum euphorbiae (assembly GCA_949089665.1). Taxonomy (NCBI): domain Eukaryota; kingdom Metazoa; phylum Arthropoda; class Insecta; order Hemiptera; family Aphididae; genus Macrosiphum; species Macrosiphum euphorbiae. The sequence goes on along the minus strand of CARXXK010000001.1, from coordinate 43,234,003 downwards.
TAATAAATATTAATACTTTTCAATGAAATTTAACTATACATTTTAAGAGGACGCTACACCCGCATGTGTTGTCTCCGTCTTACACACGTACGACATAGACAAAACGCGTTTAGGCAGTCTGAGTATAACTCGCTCAATTTTGGTTCTAGAGTAAAAATACCTATTATGAAATTGAATTGTGAAAATATTTCTAAGGGCAAGACGCTGCGGTTTTTTTAAAAAATTTAATTTTTTAAAAGTCAAAGGTATTTTAAAAATGGTGAAATTTTTTCTATTTCTAAACGATATAATGAACGTTATATTGGGTATAATGGAAAAACCGCAGCGTCTTGCCCTTAGAAATATTATCACAATTCAATTTCATAATAGGCATTTTTACTCTAGAACCAAAATTGAGCGAGTTATACTCAGACTGCCTAAACGCGTTTTGTCTATGTCGTACGTGTGTAAGACGGAGATAACACATGCGGGTGTAGCGTCCTCTTAAGCACAATTGTTCTTATTTCATAAACCATTCGAGTACATTGGTACATTTTAATACCTGATTTGATCCAATCCAATTGTTACTTTTTGCAATCTCATCTGTTGAAAGATCACAAATTTGTACCGTATGATTTTCCAAACTATATTCTCTTGTGACCATATCAAGAGGTTCTGGGATAAATGGATGAGAATTAGTCAATTTTAAAAACGTTTCTCTTGCCTATAATACAAAATATCGATATTAATAAAAGAAAGTTTTATCTAAAACTAATATGATATTTTTAATTTTTACTTCAGTTTTGATTCTTTTCTTTTCTTCTTTAAGTTTCTTTTCAAAATCATCTCTGGCTTTCTTTTTTCGGGCAAGCTTTCTTTTATGAAATCCAGTCAAAAAATCTCTAACAATATCAAAAATTGAATTTTAATTTTAATTAAACATAGGTTAACTAATAAACTAATGTCAACTATAAATACAAATAATACACTTCTAAAGTACAATATTGTTATTTAGAAATGTGTATGGTACTGGAATCACATCAAAAACATGTTCTGTGAGTGTTTTAAGAGCACTGCAATTTGTATTATTAATATTCTTCAAAAACAATCTAGTTGAAATAATGACTACAATACTTACGTTCTAGATTTTTCATCAAAAGTTATAGTTCGTTTGGTTGTCCTATTAATTGGCTTTCGATGCCGTTTTACTTTTGTTCTGTCTTTGAATTCGTATTCCATGACGACTAAGTGAATTATATTAAAATAATAGGTACCTATTAAACAATTAAAAATTAATAATTAATATTTGATTTTTCAAAACACACATGTCAATATTGTTATCGTGTTGACAATAGGGAAAATATTGAATTGATAATGTGATAACAATTTATAACCTCAACAACTCAGTTCAGTGTAACCAATTGCAAAATTACCATGTGGCGGTACTTATCAATCTTTTAAAATATCTAAAATACAAAATATTATTAAAATTAAATATCTGAGATGCCAATTTATTTAGTATTGTATCTTAGTACATTTATAATAGTACCTATATTTATATAAGTATGTACATTTATTTTATGTAGGTTTTCGGTTTATAAATAATTTAATAGGTTATATTAATTATCAATATCCCATCGATACTTAAAATATTAAGGGCCGTTCTTACAATGTCCGGTAAAGTGTCGGTTAACGCTAACCGACTGATAACAGATTTTATTACCGGCAGAATTCTTCCGGTTAAGTGTCGGTTAACTTTAACCGGACGTCGTAAGAACGGCCCTAAATGTAAATAGTAATTTGTACATAGTACCTACTACCTACTACACCTGATCTAATTTGATCATAAAAATCTGTACATATTATATGGCTACATGCTAGACACTAGTTATACCTAATACTAGTAATACTTAATAAGTACATCGAGCCATTTAGGAGTAAGCTAGGTATATAAATGTATCGATTGCATTTATAAATTACATCGATATAATTATACTAATTGTACTAATTGTGTCTAGTATATACCTACTTTCGGTACCTATATACAATATACATCAATATTCAATGTTTTATGTTTTTATGTATATAGTGTATGTATTGTAATTAAAAATTTATAAAATGTTCAACTTTTACAGCTAAAGATTGAAAATTTAAAACAAGGTTCCACGTAAATAGTTTATATATAAATTACTTCATTCACAATAATATCATCAAATACAAAAAACCATTAAAATATTTTAAAAAATGTGAAGCTATAAAATCATACATAATATTACAGTTTTAAATTCTACACAATTGTTGAACTACACTCAATTTTAGGGGCTGTTACATGTTAAATATTGAAAAAATAAGAAATCATTAGACAACAATAGCCTTAGACATTTGAATCACTACGGCTACGACATTGCTAAAGTAGATACCCATAAAGAACATTAACTATTTTTTTGTTATGTACTAAATCTCAATAAAATATTTTATCGAAGGTTTTGCCCAAGTGAAACTGTGAAAGTATATTATGTTTACCGGTGGGATGACATTTTTTCTGCCCCATGCGATAACAGACAAAAAAAGGAATTCGTTAAAACTCACACATAATTTTAAAATCAATACATTCATCGCTCGCCTTGGAATCTAAAATAATAATAATTATAAGTTATAACTATTGTGAAGTACTTGAAAGTTGAAGTCATTAGTTTTAGGGGACTACTATAGGAATTCATCTAATTCTAGGGAGGCTACACCCCTTAATCCTCATTTGCACCTATGATTAATATCCAAAGTAAAATTCATAAATATTTAATGGGTAGGTACTAGGCAGTTACTATTTACTCAGTAGTCACTAATCACTATATATTACTTATAAGTTACATTAGTATAATAACTACTATATTATGCATTTACCTATACCTACCAAAGCAATTTGTTTTCCGCATTTTTATAAGAGTGCCTATACTAAAATTACTAATTACTAATTAGATAATAAGTATTAATAATAACTAATAGGTAGGTAGGTACTATATTATTATAACCAATGACTTTATTAATATTTATTTAGTTAGGTAGGTAATATAAAACAAAATGGGTAATTTGTGTTGTAATTTATACCATTGATTCCAGAAAAAATCACTAAAATATATTTTGAAATTAAAATCATTGTTTACTTGGTAGTTGGATAGTATTTGTAATTAATATTTATTAATATTTAATATATTTTTTATGTTACGATTTGGCATTTTGGCCATTTGGGTATGTGTTTTAAAAACCCAAGTTTTAATACATCTATAACTTATAGAAAAATTAAATTTAAAAAATATATACCTATTTTAGAACAAAAAAATTAAAACAAAACGTATGTCATAGAACAACGGCCCCTAAATGCGCCTATATCCAATATTCTTATGATTACCAATTTAGTACTTGAACAGTAAAACTAAAACACAAGAATACGATTTTAATAAATAATAATATTATCAAATATAAATAAAAAGAACTTAAGGGGGGTTCACACTACACCGTGTCGTGTAAAATAATCACGGTTACCACAGTTACCAAACGATACCGCATAGTTGAATATATTCAACTTTTGACCGTGTGGTTACATTTATGTGCAGATAAAGCCGGGTTCATACTTAATGTAACCACACGGTCAAAAGTTGAATATATTCAACTATGCGGTATCGTTTGGTAACTGAGGTAACCGAGATTATATTACACGACACGGTGAAGTGTGAACCCGCCTTTAGATGCATTCTCCATTCAAAAGATCTATAAAAAATATGGTTACCAAGGGTTTGAAACATAAATAATTTATTTCTGTGCGTCACAGTATTCAGTACGTAATCAGTTATTATAAGTAGGTACCTACCTATTTGTTACAACGAACTTTACGGATCATTTATAATTCATTATAAAAGTCTCAACGTACTTTTCGTTTAATATATTAACTTAATCGTATCAGATAAATATGTCAAATATTGCAGCACTGAAGACTTCGGCCAAATTCAATATCCAGCCCATGACCGAAAATTATTTCGAGGTTTTCGACGTGCTCCAGGCAAATCGAGCGAAAACGTTTCAAATTTCAATTATAAATTATGGCTATTATACTGCCTTATATATGTATAAACGGATAACCTATATTATGTAAGTTTACACGAATAAACGTTTTTGTTTGGTTATCTGTTTGGTATTTATTTGATATTATTATTAATAAACGCGTTAACACGCTGGTGTAAAATTAACTTGTGGATATGTTGCCTATATGACTATATTGTACAGCAGGTACACTTTCGGTTTATAATAATAACAAAAACACATATCATTGTAAAACCAATAGGTACATTCATCGATCCGCTCAGAATCTAAAAAAAATTAATTTATAAAATCGTTTATTTTTATTCAGTAGGTACCAATTATTATAAAATAAGATATAAATAATTAAGAGTGAAAACACAAAAAACAAACGATAACATTTATTGATGGCTTGAAAATAATTTTATGCAAAAAAAATATTTATTATTATATTATAATAATACAATACTTTATATTTAGAACTTTAGTGTATTGTAATAATTGTAATTATTAGGTCACAGCCCACAGGTACCTATTTAATTAATTTTATTTTTATTAACTTACCAGTGGCAACATATGCCATTGGGTGGTTATTTGTAGGTTTTTTTGTATCATACATTCATACTATCATATACCGTAGTAGGTATATCATAATCATATTTATTATTTAATTTATTACTCATCGTCTATAGGTACCTACTATATAGTGTTAAGAGTTAGACGTATTATGACTTGTGAGCACGATTTGAGATACTATAATAGTAATATTATACTATAATACATTAATACCACTGAATATAACAATATGATAATACCACAGCTAATGAAAAGACTATGTATTACTAACTATGACTACAACTATGACTATGGCCACAGAATATTCTGTGCTATGAATATATTAATATTTTCATATAGTCTGTGATAATACTTCGTGCTTGTGAGTTGTTAGCACAGATATTTATAAATTATATATATATTTTATATATTTGTTAAGTGTTATTCGTCGTTATCAGTAAAGGTTTTAGTCCAGTGTTGTGACTATTCTCTTTCTTAAAACACCTGTTAACCGGTTATTTTATTATCTTTGTTTTTTCTCTTACACTAGTTACTAGTTTTCCTATCGGAATTTTGCATGCTCGTTCGTCTTCGGGCGTCTTATTATGAAAATGATTCGTTTGTGTTTTTAATTTGTGCTATTGTAAGTGTTCGATTAACATTTGTTGTGAAAGCCCAATGAAAAAAAAACACAAATTAACGTTGCAAAGCGCTTCAGTTAATGAATCGTCAAAGTATTACATTTTTTTATTTTTATTGTGTAATTTGATTAGGTAGGTATCTATTGGTGCATCTATTTTTATTCAAGACGTTTACGTGTACAATACATGCGCGTGATGAAATTCATATCGCTTTTCCGCCGGAACCACAACCAGGGTAGCCCTTCCGAGGGGGTGAGGTCCTATCAGCAACCCCCAGTGACAATGGAATCAGCTGTTTTCCCGCCAAACAACAAACTACCTCAAGAAACGGAAAAACTTCAACAGCAGCATCAGAAACAACAACATCAACAGCAGCAACAAGAACTGCAAAGAGAAGCTATGGGCAGCCGTGGCGCTACGGCTGTCGGTTTGTGCCCGACCAACACAATCGAGCAGTCCAGTAACGTGTCCGGGTACATCGAAGAGTTGGAAAAGCTGCGTCTGGAAGTTGGACTGTTGAAGGTAAACATACAATACTAGAATGTATTATTACAATATTCATGCTAAAAAAGTGAAAAACTATAACTTTAGAATACAAATAAGTACCTAGGTAGGTACTCTACATTTTTGTGAAAATGCGAATTTTAGTGCCATGAGTGAATATTTTAATATTGTTGTTGGTCTAATTTTGTTTATAAAATTGAAGATGAAAAATTGTCGTTTTAAAATTTAAATTTAATACCTATAATGTCAATAATATAAATTATAAATCAATTTACCTACATTGCATTTATAAAGAACAATTTATATAACAGTGTTAAATGTAAATGATTCATAACAGTTAATATTTATATATATTTTTCATAGGAACAAAGAGATGTAGCTGAACGAAACCTAGCAATGCATATTGAAAGTGCTCATAATGTTTTGCCATGTGCATCCATATCTAATAATAAAGTAGATGATCGGCGAAGATATCCAAGTTCAGCTCCTGCTTCTATAGCTCCTCCAAATTCCGCTAGTCAGGTTATTATCGGTGAATGATTTATTTTTACCAAATAACTTAGTAACTTATTTTTGTTATTAGGAGTTATTAGACACGCATGACTGGGATAAAAATTCTAGTTCTGTGAGTGAGGTGTCTTTGGCATGCTTACAGGATAGAATCGTACAAATGGAAGAAACCCATTATAGGTAAATATTCATTGATAAATTCATTATGTCGTATTTAATTAGTTTATTTACAAGTTTTTTAATAATTATTAATATATTTTTTAGTACTAATGAAGAATTGCAAGCAACGCTGCAAGAATTAGCTGACCTTCAGTCACAACTCTACGATCTTCAACATGATAATGAACGTTTGGGTAAGGAGAAAGGTGTGTTGTTGGAGTCATTATGTCAACAAACAGAAAAATTAGAAGATGCTCGTACCAAAGTTGATGCATTACAAGGATTATTTCTGGTACCTGGTTCTAATCCTCCATCATCTGTTACTGAACGAGAAGAAAAATTAGTGGAATTGCTTAAAAGTGGGCAGGCAGAACGTGAGGCTTGGTTAACTAAGCAAGAAGGGCTCATTTCTGATGCGAACGAATCAAGGCGAACATTAGATAATGAAACAAAAAAAGCCAATCAACTTTTAGAAAGAGTTAGGTTTTTGGAATCTACTGTTGATAGCAAAAGTGCTGAAGTCAAACAGTTAGATGAACAGCTTGCTTTTGCTAAAGAAGAGATATCTTCAAAAAATATAGAAATTAATCGAAATCTCATGTTATTAGACAATGCTAGAGCAAAGGTATGTTATTATATTTATTTTAAATTAATATAATATAGTAATAAGCTTGTGCTATGAAGTTTCATTTTCAAACTTTTATTTTATATATTAGATTGAAGAATTAGAAGCAGCAAGAGACAAATTAGGTGACAAATCTGAATTAGATGAGTTGTTAAATCATGCAAGGCGTGAAAAGGATAATTTAGAGAGTCAGTTAGCATCTATGCAAGAGCGTGTGCAACGAGCATTTTGTGAAATTGATCGACTTAAAGAACAATTAGCAAATTCTAATGAACAATATACTGTAGCGAGTAACAATGCTAAATCAGCACTTATAGACCTAGAATGGCAAAGAGACAAATGGCATGAAGAAGTTGCATCATTAACATCTGAATTAAAATCAGCTAAAGAAGCAGAATCGGAAGCACAAAACTTATGTCAGAAATATGTTGAAGAAAAAAGGCAACTAGCAGATGTATTATCTGAAACTCAAATGTGTTTAGCTAATGTCCGTAAGGCTCTTGAAGAAGAAAAATCTGAAATGCATTCTGAAGTAATTAATACGATCTTTGTTTCTACTAATAGTCATTTGATTATGATTTATTTTTCTAACTGTTCTTTATAATATAGAGAAAAGAATGGCACCAATTCAAAGAAGATTTATTAACAACTGTCCGAGTTGCCAACGATTATAAAGAAATTGTAGAGAAAGATATGGAACAAATTATAACAGAAAATAAAAGACTACGTGAAAAAGTAAAAACATTAGAAGCTCAACTTGATAAATTAAAACGTAAGTAATTAATTTTATCTTTAAAATACACATATATATCTTAATTAATTAACATACCCATTGTTAATTTTTTTCTGATAACATTTTCCTTAGCCCCTATTCCTATACTACTGTACTCACAATATCCTTGCTTAAATAATACATTATCTTTTATTTACTTTTTCTTCTCAGAGCTGTGCTAAATTATTTTTATTAATGAAGCACATATTCTAATTATTATTTTCAACTGTATAGATATGGATAAGCCTAGAGCTTTATCATGTAGTGCTAATTCCATTCTTAATCCAGTTATTATTGGGCATGAGATAAGTCGTCGTAGTAGTCATTCTAAACTTTCCCGCCAAGATAGCCAACTATCCGTTAAAACATTGATTGAAAGTATTGAAAATGCTACCAAACAAGCAAAAACTGGTATTTTTTGTTTATTATTGTTATTGGTATTATGTTCATATTAAATTCAGATTTAATATCATCATGTTAAAAATCTTATATTTTAATTTAAGCTGAATTTACCAGAAGCAATTCAACATCAAGTTTAAATGGATTAGTGGGGCAAAATGAAAATGAACATTTAAATAAGTTACCAAGAGATGGTGAATTCAAAGTTCCACTTAGAGAACAAAATTGTCTCTCAGCAGACAATAATATGATGTCTGCATGTGAAGAAACTGGTAATACAGTTAAATTTGTTGTTCCTGATTTAATTTAATATGTGACATAACTTGCTTACTTAGATCCAATCAAAAAGTGTCAAAATGATGACTATCGTTCGAATGGATCGATTCTTTCTTCGTCACGCAACATAGACACATTTGCTCGTCTTGGAGGAACAATCGAAACACGTAATTTTGTATTATTAAATAATAAAATATATCTATAATTTTATGTTAAATCTTTTATCTAATAATTTGTTTTTAAAATAAAAATTTTATATATTGAATAATTACATAAATATTGCACAATAGTATTATTGATTATATTTTTCAAAATACTTTAAATCTAGTTTAATAAAAATATTTTTATTTATTTTAGCTGAACGTCGTGATCCTCTTCAAGCATTAGTAAAAAACGGTGGTTCAAAACGCAATGCTTTACTTAAGTGGTGTCAAAATAGAACAATTGGCTATCCAAACATAGACATAACAAATTTTAGTAGTTCGTGGAATGACGGACTAGCCTTATGTGCTTTATTGCATACTTATTTACCTGATCAAATTCCATATTCTGAATTAACAACTGCCGAAACAAGACGTAATTTTACTGTTGCATTTGAAGCTGCTGAATCAATTGGTATACCAACAACATTAGTAAGTATTGCAAACTTATTTATATATAAAAAAAATAAAAATTCTACTGTATAAATGTATTTTTGTATTATTTAAACATCCTTACATGAAATAATATTTATTAAATTAATAATTACATAATTAATTTCTGTATTTGAGTATACTTGAGTTACAAATAAATAATTGTGAGCAATTTTATTTTTTTTTAAATCTTAAAAATTAGAATAAGTTTTATATAGTTTTTAATTATTATATCTAAATAGTTCAGAATAAAAATTTATATTTTTTCTAAAGGAGATTCAAAATATTTTCAGAATTAATTGTTCATAGAACATAAGATGTTCTTTTAAATAATAAATATTCGATAAAATACAGTAGTATTATATTAATGAAACTTAAACAATAGGTAGTTGAAAACATCTAAATCAAATTTTAATATATTACTAATATGATTGTTTTAGAAATTAGCATTTAATACAAAAGATTTTTCAATTAAACAATACAATTTCATATGTTTATTTTAGAACATCAATGATATGATATCTCAAGAACGTCCAGACTGGAACTTAGTGATGTCATATGTAACTGCCATATACAAACAGTTTGAAACGTAATTGGGTTTTTGCTACAACACAGCATTGCAAGACTGATGATAAAACAAATCCAACAATTTGGTGTGTTCCTAGAGCAAGATAACGTGTAAGACTTCTAGATTTTATCTGTTATATTAACTTATGGTTTCTATACTATGTATATCAAATATCAATATTTTTCACCAAAATTCTATTTTAATATCAAAACGACTATAAACAAGGGTTGTCTAGAAGTTGTATCTAGTCAATTAAAAATGTATTATTTACAATATGTTTAGAAGATAAGTTGTATTTTAAAGTTTTTGTATTTTATATTTTCACACAAAAAAAGTAATTGTGTATAAAACAAAATTACAATGTATACATTATTATAATTTATATATTATGTAATATAAAATATTTTGTAATTATAAAAAAAACCTATTTTACTATCATTACAGTGTTTAGTTTATTTTAGTTAGTGTGTGAAGTCAATGCCAGTACCACAAGTGCTGTACTTGTGTTCAAAAGTCACTAAGTGCATTGACAATTTTAGAAACAGGAATTTAAATAATTTTAAAGTAATAACAATCCTTTTAGACTCCAGAGCCCAGATAATTCTTTGAGAGTGGAGGTAAATTGCAATCTTCCTCCAAATATCACACATGATATTATTATGATTGAATTATGAAAACATTAACATTTATAAAATAATATAGATTCTATAATTTAATTCCAACTGTTTGTGTCAACAGTTAACTACGCTTGCCTCATGATGTCAAAGAATACATACTCTTTTGTCTAAACACTCTAAACAGTCTAAACCCTCCAAATTATTCCAGAAATAATTGTTATAAATTTGTGTGTCGAAGATAGTTATACTGTATATTAGACATATTATAGACATGATAATATGGTAAAAGGTAATAGTAACAATAAGTCAATAATAATTATTAATTAAACAACATGCTTTAATGCTTACAATATGCATCTAGATATTAAATTGCCATGACATTGCCCCCTCGCCATTGGGATTGGGCCAATCATTGCTGTATCACATGGGTCATGGGTTCTTAGCTGATCACCCACTTGTTGTTCACTGGTAATTACATTAGGTTGGTACGCCGGCAGAAGTGGCGCTGAAATACCTATGTTTATCAGTCACCGCGTCGAAGTCCTTGGCCAGTTCCAGTTGACGTGTTGCCGTCGCCGCTCGCTGAGTGCTGTTGTCGTGTGCCTTGCCCGGTCGGTCGTCTGACGACCGTCGTGTGACCAAATTTAGCACGAGATGTCTGCTGTTGCAGGGCCTACTGGTTTTTGTCCACTTCCGGCTGACGAACGTCAATAGTCATTGCCGTCGATCTACACAATCGTTTAGAACAATTGTGACGACTCGTCAAAAAGAGGAGAAAAACAGTAATGAACACTACGACAATCTGAACGACAATAGAAAAATGATAGTTAATAATATTCACTTCGCCCGCGGATTATTATGTGTCACCGCCGCTGTTATATTGGGCACCGTCTCTGCAGCGGGTGAGTCAGAATTTATTCTTCCGCCCTATGTAATAATATGTAAAATGTATTAATGTATAGTATATATTTCAACATTGTTTGTTTTCTGAGAGGTGTGGCGTGAAAACATGTCTAGTTTTTGGATATATTAATTTAAAATGTCTTGTAGCTCTAAATACGTATTTTTGTTGTAAGGAATTTTGGGCAGGGCATCAATTATATAGAGGGTGGAACGTCATAAAAACATCGTAAAAACGTCAGAAATCTGAAGTATAACATAAACTATTTTCGCGGCTATGATTTAATAATAGTACATTTTCGATGTTGACTCAAATGTTATAAAACCTTGGACAACTCGAACAACTATTCAATAAGTTATTTTTTTTACCAAGTTACTATTTATTGATTTCCATTTATAATTAGTATTTTACTCTTTTAAAAATACTTAGAAATCGTAAATTAAAATCAAAAAAAACGTTAGAATGTGTAGTATGTTATGTAGGTAACTACTAATATGTCAAATGGTGTATCTATTTGAAAATATGATTTAATTTTTTAATTTTTGTTTATTTATTACAATTATGACCTTACCTAACCATTATAGTATTATAATATTATGGTATCTATTCTGAAATCGGTAGGTAAGTAGATTATGATATATATCAACCTTTTTTGAAAATAAAAATACTTGATTGATTTGTCAAAGATGAAACTGGGTATGCAACCCATTGTGCATACTTAATATTATTATGATTAATATGACCCATAGGCCATAATATGATCATTAAAATAATTTTAAAAATTATCAAAAATGCCATTAAGTAGTTCTATATCAATTGTTAACTGATTTTAACTGGGTACCTACCCATTTGTCGTTGTTATGTTTTCCCATGTAGGTACTTAATAATTATACTTTCTCTAATGTATTAGGTATTCAGGTATTCTGTTACATTTAGTTCCAAGGAAAAGGAATCATTAATTAGGTACCTACAGACTACATAGTGAATACACTGACAAATTACCAATAACTATATACCAATATATATAGGTACTCATATATACCAAGATAAGGTATACCTACCTTTTTAAAATTGCATTATAATTTAAATTTTGAATTAAATACATTAGAAACAAATACGAAATTCCTATAATTAATTTTTTTTTTAGTTAATTATAATCAATAATTTTCTAAAATTACATAAATATTTATTGACAAAAATCACCGATCACAAAATTGGTTCCTGTGGTACGGACATTTTACTGTATAGTGTATAATGCGAAGTATAATGTTTAAGATATTATTAGACTCATAGTTTTGATAGGTATTTAAAGATAGGTATTTTTTCAAAGACAGATGAAAAATATTAAAAATCGGTAGTCATAATTTTTTTTATAAGCATTAAAAGTTTTACCTACGTAAAATTCACGAAAATATGCAAATTATTGAGTTAGAAATTCATAAAACATTTTCTTTTTAAATCTAAGATTTGAAAATGTAATACAAGATTCCTCATAAATTTGTCTACCTTTATCAAAAAAAAAAAATTGTCTACAAGAAACACAAATTAAATTTTTATGAGTGTTTGAAATTCATATTTTTACAACATTTGATATTCACGCGATTTCTCATGTAACGATTTTCTTGTAATTAAAAAACGAATGACTGTAGATACTTGAAAATTTCACTGAATGTTTATAGTAGCATTTTCTATACACCATACAATTTTGAAAATAACTTGACTCTTTTTGGGCTGTTTACGGACATTGTCAGTTTTCAATATTTTTAGTTTTTTTTTCTATAAATATCAACAAAATTTTATTTGTTGGGTAAAAAAGCGAGATAATTTAATGCAAGGCTCCTGATATATTGTTACAATAGCAGTAGAAAACTATATTAAAAATAAATTGGCACAATTTTTTTTTAGAAGCATTTTAAGTTCAAAATGTAGCAAATTTAAAATTTAATAGTTATTTTGTCGTTAAAAATGTATAAAATGTTCAACTTTTATAGCTAAGGATTGAAAATTTAAAACAAGGTTCCACGTAAATAGGTTATATATAAATTACTTTATTCACAATAATACCATCAAATATACTTAGTAATATCATAGGCTGACTGACACTGACCGTCTTCGCTTAGAATCGTTTTTCTTATACAATGATAATATATCATTGAATTCAAATTTAACACCATCCATTATACAGTGACCCACTTGTAACCTACTGTATAGCAGAGCGACACTCACTTGCCCACCTTTTTCGAAATAACTATTGAAGTAATTAAAAAACAAAATGTTTACGTATACACGACAGAAACACGGACCTCAACCAAGCGCCTATTTAGGGTGGAGGGTACCTAAATTTATTAGTTTATTTAGGGGGGGCGGGGGTAAATGTACATTGACATATTATTATTGTGTATTAATTGTATCAAAAAATAAATAAATTTAGATTATATTTTAGATTATGACCTTCTAAGAAATTATTACAGCTCAAAAATGTATAATATTATTTTCACCAATTAGTCGGATAATAATATTAATAATTACAAAAAATATTTTAGGTAAACTATGAACTAATAAGGTGTTTTTTGTTGGATTTATTGACAGCTGAATCAGAAATAACAAATAGGTAAAGCAGATTTTGATGAAATTATCACCTTATTTTCAAATCTCCAATCTAGTAGAAATTTATAAATGTATCTGTTGTATACCTTGTATTTGTTACTAACTTTGCTTAGACTATTACTATTACTATAAATAAAAATGTAGTGTTGATTTAATTAAAAGTAAAATATAAAACAGTACCTATCTAGATTATTATTATTAATGCAATTATATGTAGGTACACTATAATATGTTGCCCCGGAACGTAAAATGTTAAAATACAGCCATGGCAGCAACTTACGTATGTTGTTATCGGGACGTAACTTACCCTAGTTTAACTTACAAGAATTATAAAAAAGTGTGTTATTCCTCAAATATTTTTTAATAGTATAATATAATATAATATTTAAAATTTTGACGAAATTGGATATTTACGCATCACGCAATCACGCGTAAATAGCGATTTAAATTTTTTTGTGTTACCTAATACAAAAATAATTATTAAATCATTGAAACTTGAAATATTTCACTGATACTTAAATTATCGTTTTCTATACTCTATGAAGTTTTCAAAATATTTATTCTAATTGTAAGCTATTATAAATTGCCATTTGAAATGTACGAATTTTTTATTTTTTTATTATGGTGTTGATAAAATGTTTTAGGCTCGGTCAAACAACTTATACATTTAATACAAGAAGTCATGATCCCAGTTCCGTTATACTTATTGAAATGATTCTCATGAAACAATTAATACTTTATAGTTTATAAGAACTAAAAGTTAATTAGTATTGGTTCAGTATTGAGTAATAACAAAATGCATGAGTAGGGTCCAGAAATTCGTGCGTTTGCATGTTTTTAATCATTAGACCAACAACTTTGTTAGATAATCAGCTACAATTTTAATTATGAACTACAGCTACCTATCGGATATTATATATAAATCCAAAATGTTATTTTGCATATTTCGAGGTTATTTTATTTATATGCAAATTGTTTAATGTTTACTGTATGGTATATGATATGTATAATATGATTAGGTCGTCAAAATAAATTACTTTTAATATGCATTTCGACCAGCATTTCGATGATAAAATATATATTATACATTATAAATAATAAAATACTATGTATATTATTAAAGCTGTGTCTGGCGGAGGCCCGATAATGGCTAAATATAAAATAGACCCATATATTTTTGTTCAGATAATATTATGTTTAATTTTTTAATACATATATTTAAAATATGCACCAATTTTATTAGTTGACGTGGAGCTGAGATTTTCAGTTTACAAACACGTGTTAACTGATAACCAGCTCTCATTTTCATTTGAAAATGTATCAAAATATTTTATAGTGAATTGTTTTGTTTCAGAAAGAAATACATGTATTTATTTAATACATTTCTAATATTTAAAATGTATGTTATATTGTTTTATTTTTAAATGTTTGATAAATAATATTTTTAATTAAGTACCAATCAACCAAATTGTAATAGTAAAATTTAAAAGGTTTGTTTTTTACTTATACAGATATTTATAAAAACAATTTAAGGTTAAATTTCAGTGTTTTAAGCTCATTAAATGCATGCATATTTTGGTAATTTTCAGTGCATATAATTCCGGGCTCTCACGAATACATTATTATTTTTAAATTAAAAATAAATTAATGATTATCTAAAATTTGTTTTTTTATTTCGTATACACACTTCACAGTACCTATATATTACATTTAAATGGTCAATAGGTTAGGAAATTGTTGGGAAAAAATGTCATGTGAGGGTCCTTATAAAATGCCCCTGCGTTGCAAAAGTAACCTATCCGCCATTGTTATATTATGCTAAAGCTAAGTAAGAATAAACCACATTTCATTACATTGTGAATAAAAATATCAACATTTTTAGCGCATATGATTGCATATTTTGATATTTTCCCATTTTTAAACTTATTTTCCGATTTTAAGGTCATATTTCGTCTTTCGGGGCATATTTTGTTGTTTGGAAATCACATATATTTTAGTAAATAATAATTTTACTATATGCGTACGCAGACATTTGTAGCAGGATGGGCTAAGTCAATAAAGATTAAGAAACCTAAACTCCGATGGAAGAAACAATTAAAATGTTATATATGTACTTTAATTTACCTACTCATAATCACCCACTATTTAAGGCATAAATCATTCATATGATAAAAAAACAGATACATATTTTTTTTAAATTAAATAAGAAATATTTTAGTTGTCTTTTAAATTTTAAATAAATACAATTTCGCAATTTGTAATGGTAATATGTTATCAATTTTATTTTTAAAGACATTTAATTTATTATTATTTATTATCTTTGAGTACCAATATCAATGTTATTTTTTACCTACCTATTTAATGTCTTATGATTTAAAAAATCAAAAATTGTGATGTTTAGATCATGTATATAATATGTATTACTATGTATAAAAATTTCGGTAGATCTCGCAGGGTGCAGGGACACGGCCCAACCGCCCCCCTCCCCCCTGTGCGTACCTTATGTTTCGTAACCCTTATGAATTTTACTATATACGTTACTACGTTAGGTAAATTACAGTTGTCTATCTAGGGTTGACGGTATTGACATTTGAAACCGGTATTGCTTTATAAGATTCGGTACCGGTATGAAACGGTGTACCGTAATACTGGTATATACCGAAAAACCGTAATACCTGAAAACTGTGGTACTGGAAAACCGTAATAAAGGAAAACTGAATAACACTGAAATGATATGCTGAGGGAGTAAACTATTTTTAAAAAACATTATATTACAATATAATATGTTATATTATATTTATATCCGGTATACCAAAAAACCGTCACCAGACGGTATACTACGGTATTACGGTTTTTCGGTATATGCACCGGTATTATGGTTTTCCTGTATGCACTGGTTTTCCGGTATGTACCGTTATTACAGTATACCTTTGCAGCGATATTTGTGAAAAAAACAGGTATACCGGTATTGACGGTATACCGGAAAAACCGTCAACCCTATCTCCATCTTAGTTACTATTAGAGTTAGTCTTATAAATAATGTCACCCTAGTACCCTACTGATTACCTTTAATGTAAATGTAATATTATTCATATAAGAATATTTGTACATTTGTAAATAACTGTAAAATACTTAACTACCTTATGACCACAGATGCCTGGTTTATATGTTTTGAGATCATAAATAAAATAATTGTTATCGTTGTTGTCGACGTTGACAAAATTCTTAGAAGACCTATCTCTTATTTGTCTTATTATTTGTCAGCTTAAACACTTTAAACATCAGATTTATAAAATCATGTCGCAAGTCAAACGTGATTAAAACGCCTAAAGAATAGACTCCGAAAGTTGGTTAATTGGTTTTAAGTATTTACTAATTAATTACAACTTACTCATAAGAAATTAAATTTTGTATAAGTTTTGAAACTCTCACATAAATATTCTGAATTTTAATTGGGAATAGGAAATTAATAATGTATGGAATATGGATTAAAATAAAAAACATAAAAACTAAAACGTTAAAAAAATATAATCATTTTTCAAATATTTTGTTATATAATGACCTCAAATTATTTATCAAAAATAATTCAAAAAACGTTATTACTTTTTGATAAAATGAGTGTTTATTTTTAAAAGTATCACCCTTTTTGAGTATTTAAATACAGACAAGATTATTATTATTGCTTTTTATTTTTATTATTCCTTCATAGCTAACAGTAATGTTTGAAATAGTTAATAATATGTATTGATTAGCATTGATTATAATTTTTAATGCTTGGTTTTATGCCGGATATAGATAATACTATCTATCTACTACTAGGAAATACGAAAAAAATATTTTAAGCATAAATTATGATATTTTAAATATTTAAAAAGAGAACAATTTATTTGTTTTTGGAAGAGTGGATAAACAAATCATCTAGTGAGCCTATAGTGAGGTGGATAGGTTGGTTTGTTTTTTATTACATTTTTAAATATTATTTGTATAGAAAATAATTGAATTTCTCTTATCCATATTAAAAGTTTTTATAAATAGCGTTATATATTTGCCATAAATCGTTCATAATTTTGTCAAAGAGGTCAAACGCGTCGGCTGCGGCGCTGGCAGTCGCGGGTTCGATTCTCTCGGCCACCGGGCGGCATTTTTCTCCGGGCAAGTCACGGTGTCCGGAGAACAAGTGCCGCCATCCCCCACTCCGGGGCATGGCAGAAACCTACGGGTGCCCCATTCAAAATTCTGCCAAAAAATACACCCACGTGTAACACTCATCTACCGTTAAAAACCTACAGTACCAACCCCCCTCCCAATGGCCTAAGTTGCCGCGGGATAATTAATAAAAAAAAAAAAAAATTTGTTAATGAATAATTCAATATTACCGCACAACTAGAAATTAAATGTATAGGGGGTGCTAAATTATATGGAATATGTACAAACCCGAATTAAGGGGGGGGGGACACGATCCTGCGGCCCATATTTATCCCCAAAATATTATTGTTTTTATTGCGGTCAAAACCGCTTTAAAAGAATAAAATAATTTTAGTAGGCAATGGGTAATTATAAAATAACAATTTTCTTAATTTTATACCACGAAAATGTACTGAAAATAATAAATATAAAATTGATATTCTAAGAACTGATAAAAATATGATGAAATTTATAAAATAGGAGTTGTGAACTACCTAAATTGTACGCATAGATGATGGTCATTATTATTTATAACGAGGTAATAAAGTATACAATTATTATAAACAGTCGTAAAAATGTTGTGATAGGTAGGTACAATTTTTTTGAAGTTCAAGTTGAAAGGTGGTGCCCATTAAGTGTATGGTGTCCCGGGACTAGATTGATCCCTAAACCGGGCTTGAATAGGGATTATTAGAGGCAGTGGTTCTCCCAATAGGTGGTCCGCTGGTCGATGTTATTGCGGGTAAGACGGTAAGTGGTTGTGCTTGACCAGACGACTAAGCCACTGGCACTTGTTCGGCGACACACGGAAAAGTATTACTACACGTTTATTATTATTGACTTTATTCAATGAAATTTTCAAAATATTTAGATAAATGTTAATCCATATAACTGTCCAAATGTCCAATTAATAGAAAATTAAATTACTAATGGTAGTATATAAATTAATTTTAAATATCTTTAGTAATAGATGGCTGACGCTCAAAATCGTTTTTCGTTAAGTACGACGATTTATCATTGAATTAAAATTTAACACATCCATTACCTACATTTACCTACTCTATGACGAGGTACACTCGATTACTCGAAAGTCGAAACCTACTCCCCAGATTTTTTTTATTTCAAAATATTTGTTATCTGGTACCTATGTAATTGTAAAATTATTCATTTTACAATATAAACCAACTAGGTAGCCCATGTTTACTTTATCAATGGTAATTGGTAGCCGGTAGGTTTTTATTAATTTATTTTTCACTATTTTTGAATTTTTAAACGTGCAGTTATTCTACAATTTTTGCATATAATTTTATTACACATCGAAATCTTTCTTATTTGCTATTCCCGGGATGGCGGGATCATTTACCACGAACTAAACTATTTTCAATACCTCCCTATAATATATTATATATGTATTATTATGTAGCTAAAAGGTAAAACGGATGGTTATTAATTTATTTATGTGAATTTGAAAGGTGATACGTATATACTATATAGGTACTATAACTATGATTAAATTTGAAGATCTCCACCACATACATATAGATCTCAGGAGTCAGGATGAAATCCGTTCATGATGAAGCAAAACTCTACTCTCAGAAATCGTTTCCACATTAGGTTACTCAATCACATTAACCCACTTATAAAAAACCTAGCACCCCCTACGATTCCCGGTAATCCCGTTTGACTTCTTAAACGAAACTGGTGTAGTGACCGGTTAGATGCATGAAATCTAGCATATAAATCCTCCTAACTAAATACTCAAAATAGGTAGTGCCATCATTTTGTGGCTTCTTCCGTCATACTCCTCGTGTTATATATTCTTTCATCAAACTCGCTTATTGTTCTTAGAACAGATTGTAAATATCTTGTTCGGGGGTGAAGTAATGTTTCGGGGGTGAAGTAATGTTTGGGGGTGAAGTAATGCTGAAACGCGGTTCCACCCCCGGTCTTCGATTTAACCCGAAAAAAAAAAAAAAATATCTTGTAAAAATAAAAATAATAAAAAAATTTTTTAGATGATTAGGAATGCATAACGATTTATGAATATCTTTCCAACAAGGAATCTAAAAATAAACTGAGTTGTTATTTATTAGTATAGTTGTTATATGTTTTTCAATAATTCATCAAATGTTTACATGGATAAATGGATTGAAGAATTTATCTATATATGTAGGTAAACGATATGTTATAGACTAATTATTTAACAGTAATTTTTATTGTAATAAACCTGTAAAAATATTCATTTGGATCAAGAAATAATAAAATTACAGGTACTTACTAAAATTATAAAACTTAAAATCATAGATTAAATATAAATGATAAAGTTTAAATTGGAAAACAGACAACAGCTATAGTTTAAAATGTAAACTGTAATAATTAACATAGGTATATATTCTGAAAGGGAATTTAAATATCTAGTTGTACAACTTCTTTTCTATGCATATTTTTCGTTTATGAATAGGTTTAGACAATTTTATGGAGTGTTTGACGAATATAGTGAATATAGTAAATATAGATTTTTTTTGTAATAATATTCTACTTTTTGTTAATTGGTTATTTTGGTTGCAACATACCTAAACATAAAAGTTTTAGATAATTTCATGAGCTTTATTTTGCTATAATAAAAATTTCCCTCTTATGCACCGTAGCGAAAAACCCAAAATGCGTATCTTTACTCCCCCCCCCCCCGGCCCACCACCTAGGTGTCAGGACTTTTGGTATGTTAACACCCTAAACCCCCTGAACAAGTTTCCGAAAGAATCGCTTAGTTACCTGCTCACGCACTCTACACCTCATTCCTTTACTGTACTAAAGTGTTAACACACATAAAATAAATAGATGCCAAATAATTATTATTTAATCATAATTTTATTTATGAGTACCTAGTACCTACATAATATATTTTAATTAATAATATAGTAATAACTAATAAGTAATAAATATAATAATAGTAATAAGTAATAATATAGTAAATGTAGGAAAGTAGAAATTAATTAATAGGTAATCAAATTGACTAGTGTCTTCATAATTATAATATATAAGGCATATCTTTGTCCGTGATTAATACTTTCATTAATTTACGTCTCATTGTGCTGTTCTTTCAATGTATTATTAAAATTGAATACAAATTTAAAAGCAATAAATATTGTATGATAATTAATTATATAAATGTGTTGACACCTCCGATTACATATAAATAAAATTTTGATACAATAAATCTAAAAAATATGAGTTTTATTCATATTCTATTTGATCTAAGTGATTCACATGTCTCCCAGAAAATATGAAAATATGAAAATATTTGCTTTTACAAATGCATTCTTTCCAAACATTGATAATTTAATTAAATATTTCCTTTTGTTATTTATTCAGATATACATATATGGCCAGATGTTCCTGAACTTACCCTGACATCAGGGGCTGATCTCACACTAAAATGTACAGGAGATGTACCTGTAAAATGGAATCAATATCAATATGATCCAAGTTTACTTACAGAAAAAGTAAGGATTTATGAATAATAATATATTTCGGACTTCGGTAATGGTTCTGAGTGTTATATTCATTCTTATAGTGTTTCTCGAAATTAAATTGTTTCTGTATATAGAACTGTGTTTATTTTAACCACCATTTGTTATATTATATTATTATCGTGTAGTGTTCATTTCATCTGTTAATAACTCAGTGGTGTAACTGGGTAAAAAACTAAAGGCGGAAAAAAAATTTACTAACCAAAATCAAAACCCTGAGCGCCCCCGACAATTACACATTTACACCCTTAAGGGGATTCCATACCGATCGTTTTTAAGGAGTTGAGTATAGGCAATCTGTATAGTACGTGTGTGCGTGTAGTAAATGATCATTATAGTCGGGAGAATGAAAAGTGGCCACTGGTGATATGATAGCAACCTTTTTTTTTCTTCGGAAAACAGGGGTAGGTACCTACTAAAACTTATATACAGCATCATTCTATAATACATTTGTATTTTGCAAAACCATTACAGAAATTTACCACCGCATCAGCGGCCACTTTTCATTATCTCTACTATAGTGTGAGTGACTGACGGCGAGCTATATAAGCGTTGCGCACCCGCATTTGCATGCACATGTCACAAGCATAACAACAAATTTATTTCATGGCGAAATGTTGTAAATCATAGACCTATATAAACGAATTCCAACATTCCCACCTGACTTTTACACCGATAATAATTTGGAAAACAAATTTTGTTTTGTTGTTCTATCAACTTTGAATCTTTCGAGCCACATTTTTAATTCATTATTCTTAAAAAGAAAAAAAACTTGTATTCTTAAAAATTTTTATGGACATAAATAGTTAAATTTTTTTTTTATTATTATTCTGATTAGGCTTCAAAATAGACTTCATAATACATTCAAATATGTTTATTATAGGAGTAAAACTCAAGTTAGTACCTACGTTGGAACGCGTGTAGGTCTATTTTACTCTAAAAAGCGGGGTAGTGTGGAATCCCCTACTATCTACTATCCCCATCTACTAAAATATTGCATTGGACACTACGCCTATTTAATTATATATTTATATAACTTTTATATACCTTCTTAAATGAATTGTATTATGTTATACATTTTGAATAGAACTCCTCAATCGAAATATCACAAGGACTGGCTAATAATAGTTATATATCTCTGCTATCACTAAGTAGAGCAAGTTATTTAGATACTGGATACTACTACTGTGATATATTGTCTGAAGTCGCAGGAGTAGTTGAACACAGTGCAGAGATATATTTATATATTCAGCGTAAGTATTTTAAATCAAAATTAAAAAAACACTTATATGTTTAGATAATATTATTATAGTTTTACATTTATTTTTTAAGGTGATAAAATGCTGCATACCATTTTAATTGAGTAAATCTTTTTTCCTATATTTAGATCCTCTACATGAATTAGGTATTTTGTGTATATATTTTAGGACGTAAAAAATCACCTATGTTATATTAAAAATAAATTTTAATTTAAATATAATTTTTGTTTAAATAATAATAAAAAAAAATTATATTTTTATAAATTCAACTATTGTTAATGTTGTTTAAAATTCACTGTAAATTAATATAAATAAATGTTGTTTATATTGTTTAGATGATACACATTTATTAGCGATTCCTGAAAATTTAGTCTTATTATCTCAGGACGAATTTGGTGATGTTATTATTCCTTGTCGGCCAACATCACCAGATATAAACGTAACATTAACAAAAGACGAAGAAACGGTAAGGTTTCAATCATAGCTTTTCAATATATTTTAAACTAATATGGTGGCTGTTTACTAAACAAATCAATTGGTTAAAAACAAATAATTTATATTTTATTATTGACCATAACCAGGAGCTAAATGGGAATGCACTAAATAAACTAGGCATGCCCCTTAACTAATATTATCATTATTAAAACTCGAAATATACATGTAATATTGTTTGTTCAAATTTGAATACTTACTATGAAACCATAAATGAAAATAATAAACAGGTAATTAATAAATATACAAAGTAAAATAGAAATCCAATAAAAATTATAATTATTTTAATTCATTATTAATGTAAATTATTAGGTCTATCATAATTTATTAATACGTACCTAATAAAATTTATAATTTTGTATAATATGTTTTAGAATTAGCAAATGTATGTATGAAATTCATCACTTCACACAAATCCAATTTTAAAACAGCCTGTTTTCGATTGCAATTAATGATAAATATTTGTGTCAATCTTGTCTGATACTATTTCATAGATAATGTTTGATCATTTTCGGTTTACTGAAGAGTCCATCAGCTCCTACAGAAGTTACAGGAATAGTCTACAATAGTCAATAATAACATTGCCATGAACACTTCAGTTATATCCCATTCAAGCACTCCATATGCGGCCCAAATCACGAGAGAGAACCACACTTTTGGCCGCGTGACCCTCACTTTATTATGTTAATTATACTATTATTTTTCTATTTTAATACCGATTGTGACTGGGTTTAACACGTATTATTTGGAACATTCCCTATTAGATACATCAAAATAAATTATTTTAAGAAAGTAGTTTCAGAATAATTGTCGAAGGACCCTGATGCCTTCTTTTGCCCACTTTTGCCCTATGATAGTTATCCCACTGGATTTAGTTGTAGAATTCTATTGGAAATATCATGTTTTCATAATTTATCATCTGTTCTAAAAACTAAAGTTTAATTAATAATATTAAATTTAAAAAAAAAAACTTAGGTAAATAAAAATTAATCACTAAATTATATTTGATTTATAAAAATAAACATTTGTAAAGGAATTGGGTTTGGGAGTTTGTTTAACAAATAAATAAGTGTTAAGATTATAATTTCTTAAAATTGTTCAAATTATTTTTGTTATAACATTCATAATAATCTATCTATAGCATGCATTCATTGATAAAATAAAGGAATGAAGAACTTTCTTAACCATAAAGTTCTGACTATACACTCTTGTTGATAGAGAAATACTAACTACTATTCGGTTTTTATGAATTAATAAATGAGTACAGCTTTATTCTTATAACCTGCTTTTCCTTAATACTTGTCCTCTTGGGGTATTGGGTAGCAAATTTTTATTAAACGTTATTGTGATAAAAAATTTAAAGGAGTGAAAAATATGTACAATGTGTTTATCATTGTTAATTAATTGTTTTTATAATTTTAATTTAATAGTTTAAACAATTTTTACTAAGAGATTATTAATTGTGATGTGTTTTTATGAAATATTTGTTCTATATTAAAAGTAGTAACTTCACTTTTAGTTGATCACATTTGTTAGCTTTTATGCAACTATGATTAATTAATTTTTGAATGTGCTAACATTTTGATCTTATTTGCTATGCGTTTTGGATGTGAATGCTTAACAATTTCTTTTAATTTAGCTGGTGCCTGGTAACACATATAATGGCATGGGATTGCAATTTGACCCAAAGTTTGGATTCCTTCTCAAGTCAGTGACAATGTTTAGTTCGGGATTTTATTTTTGTCTTGCTGAATACTATGAAAAAAAAAGTCATGCAACTTACAATATTTTTATTAAGCGTAAGAATATTTTTGACTTGTTTTGTATCTATTTAATTTTTTTTATTTGCTTAAATGCGTTTGGCTTCAGAGTGTATTTTTCATACAAAAATTGTTGTGTATATGTAACTTTAAAAAAAAAAAAAAAAATTATATTCATATTTCAGATTACTGAGAAATTAGAGTATGATCCGAAAATAGGATTTGCACTTAGGTCACCTTCAGTTCAAGATTCTGGTGTATACTATTGTGAGGCAGAGAGAAATAACAGCAATGAATTACGAGAATTAACTATTTACATTAATCGTGAGTTAGTATTGTTACTTATATGGTGATTGGTTGTTAAAGTAGGTTATATCACTTATATATAATTTAAGATATAATTTACAATTTCGTAATAGGCAAAATTTGCTCGCTAGTTGCCTAAATTTAGGATGATCAAATTTATAAAAAAAAAGGAAAGAAAATTTATTATATGAACATTCTTTTTATTTGAAAAGTTTTAAGATAAATATATTTTTATTTTAAGACATATTAAAAGTATGAGAGGAGTGGCCGAGTGGACTATGGCATCGGTTCCGATGCGTACTGTTTCTTCTTCGAATATCGACCACGGTCGGCTCCTCTCTCTGGGCAGGCAACTGTCTAGAAAGAGAGGCCGCCATACCCCAACCTGGCATAGCAGAAACCTACGGGTGCCTAATTTGAAATGCTGCTAAAAACCAAACAAACGTGTTTACCAAACCTACAGTAAACTCTCCCACTATTGAAAAACCACCCAATGGCCTAAGTTGTCACGAGTTAATCAATAATAAAAAAAAAAAATAATAAAAAAATATTAACAAGTTTTAACAGTTATTTTTGGTTCAAGACTAATTTATATAACTCAACAATTATTTTTGTTTAGGTAGATTTATTTCTACTTTTGCATTATAAGCTGTAATAGCAATAATATTTTGACAAATATTAAGGATTGGAGGGGATTAGAAGCGCTGTCTGTCTAACACATGTGGAACATAGGAAAAATAGCTATACGCCAGACAAAAACTAAGGTACTTCTAGTTTTTCGATTTAAAAAATGTAAAGATGTTTGAATTAATATACAAGTTTACTTTGCATCGGTCGAAGCACTTTTTCAATTGTAGCAATATTTTGATGAGAATATATATTTTAAATATTATAAATTTGTCTAATATTAAATATATTAAAAATATGCTTCGACCAATGCAAAGTAAACTTGTATATCAATTCAAACATCTTTACATTTTTTAAATCGAAAAACTAGAAGTACCTTAATTTTTGTCAGGCGTATAGCTATTTTTCTTATATTCCACGTGTGTTAGATAAAGACAGGAAATCATCGCTTCAAATCCCCTTAAGGTAATTCAGAGTACTGTTCGCTACAGTCTCAATGTTCTAAGTTCTGTAACCACCTATCATGTAGGCTAAATTTAATTTTCTTTATTTAGAGTTAATTGATTATGTATATGGTATTGCCATGTTTTAGTTAAGCTTTTAATTTATTAAGCTTTAATTTTAAATAATACTTGTCATAATATTATAATAATATGTACTTGGTTTCTGAAAAATTAGGAAATAGTTTATTTGTTTATTCTTTTATTATATTAATTTTATGTAAATTTTTATTATTGAGAATCATAGTTAACATAAGTTACATTGTTGTGAGGTATGTTTTGATTTATGAGTTTGTGACTGATGAGGTTCAGGTTATTATTTATAATTACCATTTTAAATATATTTTAATCATTAAAAAATATTTTTAGTATCTGACAGGCTTTTTGCATTTAAATGGCTTTAATTTTATATTGAAAATATTTCATTTTTAAAAACATGATTTATAATTATAATTTTCAGCTAGAGTGCATAAAGTAGTTATGCCTTATATCAATAGTAGTGATGCACATACTGGTCATTTAATTATTGGTCAAAATTTAACCCTAAACTGTTCTGTAAGCATGGATCTTGGTATTTCTTTCACATTACATTGGAAAGTTCCTAATGAACAGAAGCTTCAGGTTTGATATTTATCTAACAAATTTATTAATGATGTTAAATTTGTTATTATTTGTCGTGCTGTAATAGTCCAGTACTAATAGCTAAAATAAAAAAATTGTTATTAATGCTAACGATTTTTTTTTATAAGGATGGACATGTGTTAATTGGCAAAGAGAATGTCTTTAATGGTTTGAAACTCGGAGTTGGTAATTGTGTTGGTAGTCGATTGTTGAGTATTCAAAATGTTACTTCTGAAGATGAAGGTGATTATGTTTGTGAAGTAACGGTACATTCTGGACATAAAAACCGTGCTACATACAAACTTAAGGCATTCAGTAAGTTTTATAAATATCTTATAACTAAATTATTTCATATTTAAATATATACTTGCAGCACCTGATATGACTTATTTAAGTTTGTCAGTCCAAGGTAATGTTTATGTAATAACACGGAAGGCAAGAACTCGGCAGGTACAATGGATAATTCAAGTATCCGCATATCCAAAACCATCTCTTGTATGGTAATTAGAAAAACAATAAAATCAATTATTTAAATTATTGTTATTGTAAAGTTTGTAATTTTTTATTGTATTTTATATCTATAGGAGAGATCCTAATGGTAAAGAATTAGGGATGAATCCAGAAAAAATATCAGTGGAAAATGACAAAAGTACATCCAAATTAGTAATAAAAAATTTAGAGCTGTTTGATTCCGGTACATATGAATTAGTTGCAGATAATGATGCACATGTGAAACAAATTACTGTAACCTTGCTAGTTGAAGGTAACTGATAATACCAACATTTTTGGATGCAATAGTTTTTTATTTTGTTATTTTGTTTATAATATATTTTTCAGATAAACCAATAGTTGAAATAATCAATAGTTCCAACTCAAAATTATTTCATGAGCTGGGAAAAATGTATAGTATTGAATGTTATTTAGGTGGTTATCCTTTGCCAGAAGTTGATTGGGCTTTTAAAAAATGTCCAGATTATCCTGAGTGTGAAGATTCATTTACCCATATTCCTGTAAATTTGTTTGTTGATACCTATTTCCAAAACAA